>QDHC01005832.1:665513-809934 GCA_013186455.1 Papilio dardanus tibullus | reverse complement strand
AAAAAAAAAAAAAAAAAAAAAGACTTATTTACAAAACAAAGAAGATATAAATAAACCAATATCAGAGATAGACCGGGCACGATCTCTACATTGACATCCAGCCTTGTCTACGCACAAGCCGCCTACGGATTTGAATTTCGAAGGCATCCAAGAGAGTGAATAAGAAAGCGTACTTCTGAATACGTTCGAAAGAGATAAATATATGTATCGATCGGCTTGCGTCACGGAGAACGCGTGGGCGCGATGACGTCACTCCGCTCCCACCAATCGTGTAACAGGAAAAAGGCGCCACAAATTAATGAAAAATGGCGGAAAACACTATGGGAATGTATCCTTGCTATTACGTCAATTGTTCTGCGACTGTGCGGTGATTCAAAATACAGAAGACCAATTTCCTAGATAAGATTCTGTTTAACAAGTATTCATTCTGAACTTAATTTAAAAAAAAACTTTATCATAATAATACGCTACTCTAGGAGATGTTGTCATGCACTTAATTTGTTACATATTGTAATTTTTTAAAGAAGTTAATCTCATAGAATCCATAGAAACATAGCCCAGTGTTAAAATGCAATCAGCGTTAAACATTTAAATTAATTGTTCTACTGATTATTGACGATTTGTTAAACTTTTTTGACCAAGCTTAAAATCAAACATAGAATTATTAAATAGCATAGTTATGCATCTTTAAGTAATTTATCAAAATGAAAATCAAAAAGATTTATCACTTGGAAACATACAGCGACATCTACAATATAATTGTATTAATTGCAAACTGTTTTACTTCTTCGTGTATAGATAGCGTTGTCATAAGTTTGGTTTTTAAAAAATTTTGACACTTTTTTTACTCGAAATAAGTCTCTGTTTTAAGTTATTAACCGATTTCCAACAGAAGGAGGTTATTTTTTTTATAAAAAAATATATTTAGCAAAGCTATTAAACGTGGGAAACTTAGCTAGTTATATAAAATACTTTCATTTTTGTATGTACTCCAGAACTACTGTGCGAAAAAAAAATGTACAAAAATTCTTTCACAGTTAGAAAGCTACGTTGTCCCCGAGTAACGTAGGCTATATTTTGTACTTCCGCGCCGACGAAGTCGCGAACAACAGCTAGTATTTTATAAAAATTGGAGAAAATTGTAATATTTCATTTTTTAATAACTTTATTTAGAATAAAAAAGTTTATCGAACTATGTTGATTGATTATAAAATTAGGTATTTAAAAAAATCTCAGTGAAATATTCATAATGTCATCTTTTATGTTAATTTCCGAGGTGAAAAACCGAGGCAACGCTTTTTAATAAAAAAACAAAATCCGTTTATAATTTGTTTTTTATATGTCATTGACCTTATTAGGAGGTTGCTTTTTATTATAATAGATCTAATTATGTATGGAATTTGTAATGGGTTTTTACGTTATATTCTATTCATTAAACATTAAAAAATAGAGACAAAAAGAACATTTTTCAACAAAAAATCGATAGTAATTATTAACTCTAAGTTGTATTAGAGATAGTATTGAAAGCCATTTTTAAGTAGTAGTTTGTAGAAAATAAGCAAATAGTTATGTTTTTTTACAAAAAAGTCCGTGTGCCCGTGTATTTATTTGCATTAGAAATTTATTTTTTCCATATTATAACAGATTTAAAATAAAACTTAAAAAAAAGAATTGCTACATTTATATGGAAGTAATGTAAGGAAATGATGGGTAGGGGAAGTGGATTTGGCTGAGGAGGATACGTATTATCTTGCTGTGCGTCTCCTTCTCCGTAGATTAAGGGTAGGCAACGCATCTGCAATTGCAGGTTTCTATGGGCAGCGTTCGCTTTCTCAGAGAAGCAAGATAGCCGCTTGCTAGTTTGCCACTTTATAATATAAAAATGTTATAAATGTCGTCACGTTAGAATTAAATATTTTATTATTAGTATAAATATTTTATTGCAGTGCCTTGACACTATTGGAATGTAAAAGTATATTCAAGCGGATCTACATATTTCTAAAGATTTTCAATTAACATAAATTGACCATTTTATATGAACTCGTAATTTAAAATTGTTTACAACCTTTTTTTTCATGATATAAAACGGTCATCAACCTATGACGGCGTGGTTAATATGGCAATAATTAATAGACTTAGAATTAATCAATTTAAAATTATAAATTCGTGCGTTACTGTGTAAAAAATAAGAAAATATATTAATAGTTTAATTTACAAAGTAATCTGTAGTAATAAAATAATAAATAAATTAAAAAAAAATCCTGGATAATTTGTTAAAGATACTTAATTCCGTAGATGAAAAAGAATAATTGAAGTAAAAATATTTTTTGTACATTACTTTCAACATCAGATGTCAATCCTCGGTAGTATAGTGGTAAGTATCCCCGCCTGTCACGCGGGAGACCGGGGTTCGATTCCCCGCCGGGGAGACTTTTTGTTAATTTCAATAAACTCCTAATCGCAATCAATTTTGCTTGAGTTATTATAATTTTTTTCCTCAATCTGACTGCTAACAATAACTTATTCTAAAATCAATTTTAATGCCATAAAAATTAATTTAAAATAAATAAATGTTCATATCGTTTTAACTTTGACCTGTTGCTTAAATGCCAAGTAAGAGGTATTAAAGACACGCCCCTTTAATCAAATTTAAGGCTCCGTAAGTTTGTTACGGTCGTTAACCGAATATTAAGATAACCACAAATATCTCAGGTCTAATAAATAATCATTTTCCCCTTATTCCGAAATAAAAGTACTGCGACAAACGAGGACCAATAAGTCGTCGATTATACGATACTGGAGGACCGAAACACGATAAATAAGATAGACCAGGGATATCATTGGACCAAATTATATATCATAAAAAGTACCAGGAATAAGGATGTTCTGTATTTCGGATGTACCAGTACCAAACGTAGAAAGTACAACAGTACTAACGCTGATTCTTGTTAGGCATTATAGCGGTATTTGTTCAATTTTAGTTTATAGTTTAGATATAAATAAATTCATGTAATCCATGACAAATAAGATGGACTGTTAACAGTCAAATTACTGTTCAATTACGTTTGAATCTAAACTAACATAAAAATGTAAAAACATTGATAATTTAATCCAAGTTTAGGCAATTTGTTTAGTTTCAAATTTTCAGTAAACAATGAAAGATGAATGCAGTTAAGCATATCATCGTGTCTATGGGTAAGACACGATGGTTATGTATGACTCACTATTCCGTACCCTAATAGTAAAAGGGACAGGGAGCATACCTACTAAACTTAACTTTCACAATATTTTCATTTTGTTACATTTGTGAAATTACTTATAGCATCAAGATGAAAGAGTCCTGGCTCCTATAAGACCGGTCCTGATCCTAGTATGAGTCAGGCGAACCTTCTTTTTTTGTAATATATTTTTTTGCTTAAATAAATGTTTTTGTAATTATTTTTTTTTCCAACTTCACTGTTCACTCTTTCTGGTCACCCTAATTGAACCTTAAATCTATCCTTCACCTTTGGGCGCGGCCGAAACCAGGTCAATTCACGTTATTATATTCACGTTGTTTTTGTCCATTCACTTCCTTGAACACGAAACTTAACCTTCGTTATAAGTTTTATATTTACAGGATAAATATTATTAAAAGTTAACTGTGGTATCCTTCAAATGTGTCCGGTTATATAATATTATATCCGAAACTAATAATAATTAGCTTGGCTATTTAAAAAACCAACAATAAAGCCGGCTACAGACGTTCAGTTTCATAACTGTGCATAACTAATTTACACACGTCAATTTGAACTGTTTATGTCGACCTGTAACTTGATTGACGTCGAATAAGTTACAAAAATATTAATCATCTTCACCAAACTGGCCTTTTCCTTACGGAGGGAGGGCATATTACCTACATATGCTGTCACTGATCTTTTATACAACTCTATCAGCTGTCATATTTCATATCCTCTTTCGTACAATCCATACTTTTTTCGACTTACCTCTACCTTAATAGCCATCCATGTTTAATATTTGTCAGTCATTTTGTAACATTACTACTACTACTCCGCTGGCGCAGCGACCCATAGTGGGTCTTGGCCTCCGACACAAGAGAACGCCAGCGTCGCCTATCTTGCGCTGTCTCCTGCCAATTAACTGCCTTTAGCTCGTGCAGGTCCAGCTCTACGGCGTCACGCCAGCGGTACCTGGGCCGGCCGACGAGTCGTCGGCCAATCGGTATCCCGAAGAAAGCTGCCTTGACAACTCGATCTTCCCCCATCCTCAAAAGATGGTTCAGCCAACGGAGTCTAACATTATAACGTATTATTATTAGCGATATAACGTAGGGCCTAGCACGTGAGAAAATATTCGTAACGTCTTCGACAACATTTTTATAAGATGCAGCGCTCGTAATAATTATGTGAATTAGTTACTATAATATAATAGGTACTTTTTCGCCAACTTTCCTAGTAGGACCTAGGTTTTCTTATCGCCCTTCGTATGTACAGCTGGTAAGTATCGTAATCGTATTTCGTCAAACAATAGTATTGCTAAACTATTTCTTTCAATAACCGCCCACGGCTATGAGAAAATTACTATTAAATGTCCATTGTCTTGTCCGATAATTATGGTGTTTTTTTTTCAAGAGCAAAGAATTATGGAATTGAATACGATTTTAATATTTACTCTGTGGTTTTATTTACTAGTTGTTCGCGAATTCGTTCGCGTGGGAGTAAAATATATAGCTTATGTTACACGGCGATAATGTAGCATTCTAACGGTGAAAGAATTTTTGAAAACGGCCCAGTAGTTCTTGAGTTATTTTAATACATACAAAAATATAGTTTCTCTCTTTATAATATTAGTATAGATGATAGTGCAATACGGAGGACGTTAAGTGGACTTTAGTCAAAAAAATCTTTACTAAGTGCCTCGGTTAGTGACGAATTTTAAAGAGTCTGATTGCGGTAAGACTCATAAGAAAACTTAATTGGAAAATATCTATACTAATTTATATATATACTAATTGTAACGTTCCAGTCCTTAGGGGTATATTATGGCTCAATCATCGCTACACCACGTCTACAATCGTGCCCAACACTCGCACCGCCTTGCCGGCTTGACGTCTGACACACGACTGTCAACATGGCGCGATGCTCGAGACACCCACAGACAACCAGACCATAGTCAATACACTACACTAATATTATAAAGAGGGAACTTTGTATTTTTAAATTTTTGTATGTATTGAAATACCTCAAGAACTACTAAGTCGATTTTAAAGATTCTTTCACCATTAGAAAGCTACATTACCCCCGAGTAACTAGGCTGTATTTTTTATTCCACGCGGACGAAGTCGCGCACAACGCCTGTATTTTATAGAGAAAAACTTTGTACTTTTGAATCTTTGAATTTTTGCACGAAGTAACTCAAAAATAACTGGCCGATTTCAAAAATACTTTCACCGTTAGAAAGCTACGTTATCCCCGAGTTTGGCTATATATTTTTACTTCCCCGCGGACAAAGTCGCGAACATCTCGTACTTTATACAAGTTCTTTCAAGTTACATATTTGTTATTTATCTATGCCCTTCTATGTGTTAAAATACTTCGATAAGTGCATCTGTGTATAAATTGCATTGAAGTAACTCAGTAATCGTCTAGTTCTGTTCCCACGGCCTTTAATTTGTATGCGTAACATCGCCTACGTATTACGAAATGCTCTATATAACATATTTTATAGAACACGCCCGTCTATGGTATCCTTATTCTAAAGGTCAGCGTAAACTGCGCTGTTTCATTCTTTAACCTTGTTTAAATTGATCGCAATTTTGCTACTAGATTTTATTAAATACTACAGTATTTTTCGTATTTAAGATATAAACTATTTTTTCTTGCATAATTAACATCATTCGGAAATATCCAAAAAGCAAAAATTCTTGGTATAAAAGTGCATATTGTTATTCATTTATTTTAATTTTAGTGCCTTTCGTCTTACATAGATGGCGCCCTTTATTATTTTACATGTAAACAAAAATGTCGCATCTAGATTTTAAATTAAAATTGTGAAGATTTTATCTCAAAACGTTTAAAAAAATAGTACAAATAAAATTAACGTTATAAAATTATTTTTTTTATTTGATATTTTCTCGCTAGCCTTATATTGGGAAATTTCGAATCAGTGTGCAACCGCCTCCGTGGCGCAATTGGCTAGCGCGTTCGGCTGTTAACCGAAAGGTTGGTGGTTCGAGCCCACCCGGGGGCGTATTCTTTTTGTAACATTATTTTCTTCTCATCCACTGTTCTTTTACAGGGTCCATATTTTTTACTCCTGTAATTGTACCAAATAATAAATATTCAATAATGCTAATTCAATTTCAAAATAAGTTTAATTTTCTTTGCAAAATAAAAATAAAGCTTTTTTAAAGAAAATTATTTTATGCATTTTATTTCCAACCAGACGGGAACAATTAATTCAAATAAGAAAATTAAATAACATTAATATTGTATTTTTTATGCATATGTTACGTACCGTATAGCAAATTACACTATTTCGTTCATGTAACCACAACCTTCGATAGCTCAGTTGGTAGAGCGGTGGACTGTAGAAGTAATGTATTGACATCCATAGGTCGCTGGTTCAAATCCGGCTCGAAGGAGTCTTTTTTGAAAAAAAAAACCTTTTTTTAATTAGAACAGAATTTATATAATTAGACTAAAATTATCTTTGAGTATGCGTTCATGTTTTTTGATTGTCACCAAATTAGACTAAATATTTAATCTAGTACTAATAACGTTATTCCAACATTTCTGAAAAATAAATCATTAACACACAAAAGTCAACAGCTTAACTACCGTTAAAAATTAGCATTTGACTAATAAAATAAACGTGTTATTTATTTAAATTGACAGACAAGAGAATACCGTTTAATGACAAATCAATAAATAAGCCGCATAAATAAGGTAACAGTTAGAAACCATTAATACGGACTTGTTAAATTATTTTTTTTAATATTTTTGTTTGTACTGAACCCGGATATAAAAACTTGTTAACGAAGAAACTATTTAAGACTAGTTCTGCAAGACATTAGACTATTTAATATTTTCAAATAAATATAAGAAGAGCGTTTAGCTCTTGATTTATAATCTGCAGGTCCCGAGTTCGAATCCCGCCACATATCGACGAAGAAATTCAAAGATATGTGTGAAGTCGACTCGCACTGGGCCAGCGTGGTTGACTATGGTCTAGTCATCCTTTAAGGTAGGCTCCGCGCTCGGTGGGGACGTATAGTGAGCTGGTGATGATGATGATGATGATAAAAATAAATATTAAGATAAAAAAGAAAGTAAGAGGACGATTTAATTATTTTGTTAATGTTACGATCTCAAATGCTTTTTATTTTATTTTAATTGTTTTAATTTTGTCTATATTCTAATCATTATCAAAACAGTTGTTAATGTCGTATAATCTATACTAATATTATAAAGAGAGAAACTTTGTATTTTTGTTTGTATTGAAATAACTCAAGAACTACTGGGCCGATTTCAAAAATTCTTTCACCTTTAGAAAGCTACATTATCCCTGAGTAACATAGGCCATTTTACTGAATTCTACGTTTACGAAGTCGCGCACAACAGCTAGTTTAATATAAATTAATGAGAAGCTTTTAATTGTTAATTAATATTAATTTATTTTCACCAATTGATTTAAATTGCTAAAAACGTAATGGCTTAAAATAACTAATACCGTAACTAATTAACGGTTTGTTTTATTTATTAACGTAATTATAATATTTATTTAATATGATTACTTTTACATTTTTAAACGTATATCGGTTCACGATTTGACAATTTGTTTTCTATGAACTTACAACAAAATAACACTGAAAATTGTAAATGTTCAATCAACTTTCTGTTAATAATATAACTAGTAAGATTATAAATTGATAGAATTCACAATCTGTTCGTAACATAACATAAACGAGAATAAACTCCCACAATCAACATAAACTTGATCTTCGTTAAACTTTTTACAAACGTATAAACATTTGGAGCCTGTTCTTTCGGAGGTTTTTGACCGCTGATATTTTATGTGTGTTCAGCTAATTTGAGCCATTTTTTGTTAGTACTTTGATGTTTGAAGAAGTATTAAAAACAACACTTTTAAGAAATTTAAGTACATAAGTAAACTTACTTGCATTTTTATTTTTCCTCAGAAACTGTTAAGCCAATTTTTACGATTATTTGAGGATCAAAAAGCTGTTAAAGTATACAGATTAAATAAACAAAATGGGGTATAGAAATACAACATTATTACTATAATACTCAAGTTGGTAACCTAGAGGGGTAGGCAGAAACACCGTAAACTACGATATATTTAGCAAGCAAATGTCAAGAAACAAGTCGTGGTTTACAGTTTTCGTATAGTCCCTTCTGATGCATTGAATGTCTATAATTAATGTATACAAATATACAGTGCAGTTGGTTGCCATATGTTCTTGATTATACAGTATACATATAGATTAATTATACATTACAGCGATTGTATCTATATCAAGGTTACACGTTCACTACTCATCTGGAATACGCTTTGCTAATTTTACGAATAATAAAGTCGATTATTGATATATATTCATACTAGTTGACGCCTGCAACTCCGTGTGCGGAACTAAAAACAAGACTAGCCTATGCTTCTTCCAGGCTATGTTGTAGATCTGTGTATTTCATCAAGATCGGTTTAATTCGGAGATATTTTCAAACAAACATTAATCCATTGACCGTCACTTTGGTATTTATAATATTGGTAAGAAGTAAGGGTAAATACCACATTAGTTGACAAAAACGGAGTTCTGTTAAATATTGAAGATAAGCTTTTTTATTATAATGGATTCAAATAAAAATAAAATGTCTCCAGTTTTCTTCAAACGAAATGGCGGAGGTCAGACACCTCTAAGAACAGGATTTAAATTATTAAAATTAAATTGTGTATATATCCGCTATATATCTATGTATATATGAGTAGACAATATATCTATTATGTGCATACGAGTTAGCGAGATAAGAGAGTTTATCATAAATTAACTTCTAACCTTATGCACTTTGCTATATCTATTGATGTTGTTTTCTAAGGAAAAACAACTGCACAAAGACTTTGTTTATTCTTTTTTTTTCTAATAAAATAAAACAGTTTTATATGTGTAAAACAAAGAGATATTATACATAAAGGGAGCACTCCATACTAATTTGACGTTAAAAATCGTGCCAAAAAAGAAATTATCAAAAAAAAAACTTGCCAGTATCATGAAAAAATTTCCCAAGTTTGGGAAATTGTGTGTTTTTTTTAATTTTAAAAATAAACAGTAGAATAAACTAAAACATTAATTAAAACGGTAATTATCGTTTTTAATTATTATTATTTTATTTAAAACGATTTAAATCCAAACAATTTTTAACAAAGACTGTTTTTGTTTTATGGTTGTTATAAATTTTTAATTAGCGTTTTAAAAATGTCTCTATTAATTATAATATTAAACTTTAGTAAATACTATGAAATACAATTTAAATTTGAGAAAAGAGGTTACACTCGGTCGACTTTATGTCGGCAAATATAATTTAGAGGTTAACACTTAGGGAGATTTCCCTACATTGGACCTCCGGAGGTCAAAGAAAATGCCTCACTTTTAGGCATCGAGTGTTCCATCTACAGTATAATATATCTTTGGTGTAAAATCTGATAATTACTATGCTAAAAATCTTCATTTTCCCAAACTTGGGAAAATTTTCATGTTACTGGCAAGTTTTTTTTAATAATTTCTTTCTTGGCACGCTTTTTAACGTCAAATTAGTATGGAGCGCTCCTTTTTGTATAATATCTCTTTGGTATCAGCATCATACCGATTTGCACCCGTGGGATGCCGGGGCGGGTCGCTAGTGTTTTATACAAAAATATGCGAATTTTATGATCAACATGTAATATGTTTTGAGCTGGGTTACGCAACTCACCGAAAGCGAGGTTATTAATATGTTTATGATACACTTTCATGTCTGTTGAAATTATAGTTGATACAGAAATAACCGAGTACGTCATAAGTGTACCAAGCATATAATTTGGCACGTCGAGTGCAAGAGAAGTCTTACGTTGATGTGCCAACTCAACGCAGTACTACATAAGGTTTTACATACCGAGATTGTTAAGATTCCAAAGACTTTATGAAAAAAAAACAATATACAGTCACACCTGGATAAGCGAGACAAATATCTCGGTCCCTTGGACCCTTGCTTATACAGTTTCGACTGTACAGATAGCTTGGATTTTCTGCTAAAAAATGGGTATTGTTTGACTTATATTTGCATATCCGTATCCTTACATAGTATAAAACAATAACGCTTTTTTGTTTGTCCCTATACATGCATGAATCTTTAAAACTACGCAACGGATTCTGATGCGTTTTAATAGATAGAGTGATTCATAAGTAAGGTTTTCATGTATAATACATTCACAATATAGTAGAGTAACACTGATAATTTAGAGGTTTTTAATATGATGTCGTAAATTAACACATTTTTAGCGCTTACATTGCAAATGTTGCACTATTTAGTATCATTATACCGATTTGCACCCGTGCGAAGCCGGGGCGGGTCGCTAATACTTGTATATAGCCTAAACGACTTGATGGTTACAATGTGAAACATCATATTTGTTTCTTTGCCTGAAGTGCTAGTGTTTTTTTTTTATTAAAAACATGCACACTGTTTACGTGATCGTTAATTAGTATTTAAAACATAACATGTCCTCGGTATGAAAGTGACGGTGGCTCTCTTCGAACGGTATGCGATTTAGATAATATGACGTGTTACTGTAGCCTGTATCTGACATCTGCACATGAGAGAAAAAAAAAAAGTACATACTTAACTGTTGCCTCGCATGAAAATGGACTGTAATAGGCGAATTTAGTATTTTTTTTATTTATTTGATGTGATTAAAACACTAAAAATTTCCGAGTCATCTATAGTAGTGCCATCTGCCGGATCTAATTTTAAACCTAATCCA
The DNA here is from genome assembly GCA_013186455.1 of Papilio dardanus tibullus. Taxonomy (NCBI): domain Eukaryota; kingdom Metazoa; phylum Arthropoda; class Insecta; order Lepidoptera; family Papilionidae; genus Papilio; species Papilio dardanus. The sequence continues at coordinate 798,900 of QDHC01005832.1, read as the reverse complement.
GAAATGATTAAATAATCAATTTGAGTAAACAGTTGTGGCGGGTTGTCTTGTTGGGAAATAATATTGTGTCAGCAATTAGTAAGACTGTATTTTGTAAACGTGCTTTTATTCATTTTTCACTTTTTTACCAACTGACATAAAAGTGTCAAATTTAAATGTCTTTCTTAAAAATAATACAAACAACAATCAAGGAGGTTACACTCCACATGTCTGCTACACAGTTTTTTTAGCAATATGACCCTACCCTACCTACTTAGAAGCAATACTCTCCTTTTTGTCGGCCAAGTAATGTTAAGTATTAGATAATTGATTTTAATAGCTGTTATGAATAAATAAACAACTACATGTATTAATTAATAATGGATTCAATAAAAAACGTTAATCTCATTTCCCAGTAGCGTTTATTGCTAGTTGAAACATATAATGTAAAACGGGATACTATCAACAAACTACTATATTATTTTAATGTTACTAATACATGGCACGTCAACTATAGCAGCTTAAAGTTTTGTTTCGAATGAAAGCAGCAATGTATATCGAAGTATATATAATGTAGTGAAAAGCGTTACAAGAACTGGTACAATTTCGACCCACGTTGACCGTACTGCGGGGGAACGAACGCAACAGAATCGAAGTCGAACGCTCAACCTCTCAGTCGCCGTTCAACTTTGGTTGCGGCAACTCGTGTCCAAGGCTCCGTTATAGCTTTTAAATATACGTAAATCGAACTAGTGACCCTCGTGTTTGTTCGATCGGTGTTGCTATAAAAGTTGCACGGATTTTTTTTTTGGTAGGAAATAATCAAACATCGTCTACCTTACGGTAAGTACAAACGAATAATTATTTTCATTAAATTTTGCACGATAATGATTCGCAAAATATCATTATTGTGGTAAAAAAAATATCATTATTTAAAGTACAATGTAGTGTGAGATAATTTCACGGCATTGCGTGACAAGCAAAAGTGTTTTTTTTTTCGACGTGATTCGATTTCATTGCACTCCACTGATACTTTTAACGATTTCGTAACGTATTATGAAGATAAATTAAATACAATTACCTCGTTTATTTTAATTAGTATTTAAATTTAATATACAATCTTAATAAACATTAAAAATAAAGAAAATACAAACCAAAATGTATTTTACAATTTTAAATAAATTAATTATCATTTATTTGGTTGCATAAGACATAAATGTTGTATTTTCGCAATAATTTAAATATATAAAAGTTTATATTAATTACTGATGATTTCTAAAGGATCTTATAAAATGGGAGAATTCAATATTTTATTGATTTACCCTACTTTAGTCACTTTTTTATGCACTTCAAGAAATTATCTTGAATCATGAAGCTTGAAAGCGTATTTTCATAATTTAAACATTAATTTACTTAATTTACAAAATAACGTACCCATTATTTGTCTTTTTTTTACATATATGCAAATATATAAGCTTGAAAATTATAAACTTAAAAAGTTTTTACTTGACCATTTCATACAAAGATACACATTCTACTACAAAGAGACACATTTCTACTAAATACGTCTAAAAAGTTACTTAATTCTGGTATAAATTTAAACGTATATAGAATAGGAATTCCGACTACTGTTTACGTAAATACAGGTCCATAAAGGTGGTCGTTACGAGTTTCCTAGTGTTTTAAAGCGTTGACATAATCGCAGTAGAAAAGACATCAACGGGTGCGAAGATTACCTAATCGTATGGCGTTAAAACTTGTGTATTCTATTATGGACCTTGGTATACATAGTTATAATAACTAGCTGTTGCCTGCGGCTTCATCCTCGTAGAATAAAAAACCGTAATTTGAAAGCACGTATGCCTTAACTTTATAGTTTGTAGAAGAAATGGTGAAACGCTTCTAAATTATTTGGTAGTTATACAGGTAGGTTTTAACTACTGGTTTATATTCATCTTGATGACCAAATCAGACTAGATACCTAAGTTACGGAGGGCCTAGTATTTTTCGATTGGCGATATCTCTGATGGAATCGACAAAAATGTATGAAACTGAATGACATTCGATAAGTCATGTGCTTGTCACGTGTAATATCGGACGTTATTGTCAATTCAATAAATTTTTATGTTCGCTATCGAATCGCTCTGTACTGCATGAACTTTGGGTACGTTACTTTAAATATATCCTGTGGTATAAGTACATAATATTGTATGATAAATATGCACAAAATCGTATCGATAAATGTGAAATATGAATTCGTATCCGTTTGACTAAACTTGAATGAATTGTTGTAATATTAATTATCTATTCGTACATTTAAATAAATCTTTATAATTCATAAAAGGTTAAAATTTAAATGTGCATTAAGGTTATCAACATATTTTAACGGGAATGCGGAAAATGACGTAAAAAATATGTTATCATAAATTTACACGAAACAGACGTATTTTTTAAATGGCGAACGTGTCGTAAAATTTCGTCGGTATTTAATGAATTTGTAATTTAATATTAAGTTATATCAAAGTTATTTTGTAAATATGCGTGAAAATATTGTCGCGGGGACCACTGGCCACTACAGGCCAACTCGCTGCTCGCCGCACGTCTTTCTTACTTTTGTAATTTTTGAATTTTGTTTGTTTATTTTCATTCTTTTTTATTATTTTTTAAATTGTTTTTCTTTGGATTTTTTATTATTTTTATTAATTTTTCGTGGTCAGTCAAATATTTATTAATAGCAGTTTAGGCAATAAATCCTAAACAGTAAAATCAATAAACCTTTTAAAGTTTTCACAAACTAAGCATAAAACCATTGTCGAAGAAATCATAAAGTTTACTATAATTTTTATTGACAATAAAAATATTTGCTACGCCTATAAAATTACACAAAACAGGGAAAATAAATTGATAATAATTTGTATGTAACATTTGTAAAACTAAGGCTAAGCGCCTCCGCACACTGGCAACTTTTTGTATCTTGCTTGATTTCCTATGAGCTTGCATGGGAGTACGCACACCTAGCAACTTTTTGTCGCCCGGCAATTTTAGTTGTTTGCAGTGGCTCTAAGAAAAAAAGACCAAACAAAAACTTTTTATTAATTTAATTTCAACATTAGAATTTTTTAACATCCCGTATGTTTTAAATTGAGTTTGAAACATGTACTTTGGTAATGAAACATTCAATTACAGCGTGCTCTACTTTCTAAACTTACGTTCGTATCAAAATTATTCGCGTAGGCGTTTGTATTGTACTTCAAATCAGTTTAATTCATAAGATAGACAGCAAATTGTTAACTGAACATATAATTTACAATTTCCCGACAGATTATAAACTGTAAAGCAATATTATATGCTTTTCTACCATCTGTATTGAAACCGTTCTAGAAGATTCAGTGGAGTTTACTATATAGGTACGAGTATAATAATCTAGACTAATATTATAAAGAGAGAAACATTGTATTTTTGTATATATTGAAATAACTCAAGAACTACTGGGCCGATTTCAAAAATTCTTTCACTATTAGAAAGGTATTCCAGAGAAACATAGGTTATATTTAAATTCCACGGGGACGAAGTCGCGAACAGCTAGTAGTATTGTAAGGTTAACAGTTAACTGGATTTTCACTACAAAAACGTTAAAAATATGTATTGACATTGGCTTTAATCTTGTTGGAAAAAACAGGGACAGTAATATGTTTTGAAACAAGCGTTTGAGCAGAGCTAACTCCTACACTAACACAAGTCGTACATTGCTCAATTTACGCCTACTTATTGCGATGACAGGCGTTAAAGTAATTTTGATAAACGACCATCTTCCGTGATTCGTAATACAGTTTTGAAAACAAGTGAGTATTAAAGACTGAAGTCAAGGCTAGTAAATAACAGTGTTGGAGCCCGCTTTATTTAACATCTTCGCACGGATTGGCCGGCTCGCCCCGTGAAATACCAGCACAGAGAAGACACGCGGCAAATTGAAGTAATTCTGTGTTTCGCCTGAATTGTGGTGCCGGATTTCTAATTTTAGTCCCTCTGCCCTTCCTATCCTTTTCTCATAAAGGAATTATGAGAAGGAGAAGTGAAAATTATCCCCTTTCTGTGCGTCTCCTCCCCCGTAGATTAAGGGTAGGCAATGCATCTGCATTTTCAGATGTCTATAAGCAGCGGTCGCTTCGCTCTTCAGCGAATCCAGGTGGCAGCTTGCTCGTTTGTGGCTTTATATATACTCAAGTTACAGACTAAAATTTCAGATTTACAAAGCCTTATACGGAGGACCTTATAGGTGAAGGCAGTCGCTCTCGACCTCGTCCGTAATTTTGTCATTCTAAATCTACAGGGTAATAATGTTTGTATGCAACCAGTCTCTTCCCTGTTAGGGGACGGGTAAGGAGGAGTCCCACATACCCATCGTGTCTTTCCCCAAGGCACGGTGGTATACTTAACTGCATTCCCCTCTTTAAGGAAAATAAGGGTTTCATTTAGTGACTTAAAAACTAAGAGTGGTGGTTTGATGAATTGTTAAATATGACTCACAATTTGAAAGGGAAAATTTAATTATCTTGATTTATTTCACCTCGATATCTTTTTACCTTGTTTCAATGTCTTTAACATTTTATTCTCCCACGGTACAAGCGTTAAACAATAGTAATATTAAAGTGGTAACACGTTTTATTTTTTTTATTAACCAAATTCGACGAACTGATAAGACTACTGACCTCTACAAATGGACAGGTTATTCGAAGATTCGAAGTTATTGCTAACTGCGATAGCTTTTTGATAATTATTTATTATATTGAAACATGAAAAAAGTTTCGTAAAAGAAACAAGCCAAGTCCGAAGCCATATTTGTAATAATATTTTTCACAAAAACAAAAGAAGAAGAAAAAGAATTAAAAGAGTATTAAATTTTGAGCAAAGAGGTTTCTTCTTCATGGCCAGTGTTCTCGCTGCAACAGTTATAATATAGATAGATATAATAGTCATGTAAAATAAACAGTCACGTTTAACTCTTTATAAGACAAAAGGATTTACGGAGTAACAAATTTTCTTTCAAAATTGGCGCAATTTTTTTACAGCTCCAAAAAAAAAATGTCACACAAGCTTCATTTTTTTTCTTAATAATAATAAAGCATACCTCCTTAGTTGCAGTGCAACAAATTAGGAGTCTTTTTGTTACTCACATAAAAAGATAAGCAAAATTTTGTTGGTGATAAATATATCGCCTCTGCCTTAAAAAGGGTTAAATGAGAATAAAGCAAAAGCTGTTTTAAGAAATCATCTATCCATTTAAATAGATCAGTGGACTAGATACTAACATCATTTATTTACATGAATTTTTACTGTGCGTTATTATTTTAAGATATAAATAACTATTTGAATAAGGTCACTTCAAGTAAAAATACTAAAATAAAAAACTAGATCCGGGTTTGTGAACAAAAAACTTATACAGATTAATTCACTCTTCATTTTATTCGCTTCCTTTTAAGTGCCGAAAATTAATTATTGCTACTTTATTATGTTTGCATTAGATATTTTATCGCGTCTGTTGTCGAGACGAAGTTATAAAAAAAAGAAATGTTTAGACAAAGATATATTAAACTATAGATGGAGCATTACAAACCAAAATATTAATTTTAGTTGACCTCCGGATCTCTTTTAGGTAAATTTCCCCCAGTGTTGACTTTGACATTACATTTGCCGACATACAAAGTCTTCCGAATGTAAACCTCTTTTCTCATATCTAAGCTTTTTTCTATAAGAATTTAATTTACACCAAAGAGTATATCTATTATTTGAATGTAAATCTTTTTATTTTTCTAATAAATTGGATTTATAATACCTATAAATAAGAGGATATTTATTATCCTGTCTATTAGTCATTATACTGTGTAATAAAAGTATTATTTTGTTTTATTTAAAAAAAAAAACAAAATCTCGTTTTCTAATTAATTTTATCATTGATCTTGCTAACACATTTAATACGTTGTTTTTTATAAAAAGTATAAACATGTGTCTTATCTTTTTATATTATTTAAGATCGAATTTTAATAATATAGTATTATATTAATTGACTAGTTGTTCTCATCGCCTCAGTTCGCGTGGTATTCAAAAGTACTAAGTAGTTCTTTTTTTTAACGTCAGGAAATGCATTTACGCACCCCTACGCCGGGCTGTGCAATGGCGTAGGGAGTGTGGGACTCGCCGGTAACAGAAGGTGACCGGAATACCCACTAAAACCTGACGGTCCTCAAACGTATTCCGCGGGCACTGCGTTTCGTCCGCGACAACAAAAAAGTACTAGTTCCTAATCTATGTTTTATTTCACACTACTTTCTACATCTGTGCATAATTTCACTAAGATCCGTACAGCTGTTCTGGAGATACCTTCAAACAAATATCGCTACTTTCGCATTTTCGGACACGACTTAGGATCATTTAAGAGGCGAGCCCATCTCTATTTAAGAGGCAACGCATTTGCAGTTCCTCTAGTGTTGGGAATATCCATGGGCGTTGCTGACCACCACAGTGTTCTCGCCGTTCGTTTGCCCTCTTCTCTTTTATAAAAAAAGTCTTCAATATTTAGTACTTATTGTTCGTAAGAAACGTGATTCTTACCACGATTTAGCTGTTCCAGCTCCCTATATTTCGGCACAGTTGCATGGGCCATGGTCACGGGCTGACTCTTACAAACAATATGTTAGTAAAAATCACGAAAGTTTAGTTATATATTTAGTACTTGTCAAACTATTATTTCTATCTGGTTATAACAAGTCGATTTCATTTGCTGACTTCTTCAATCGCCGTGACGGGATTTCTATGTTTACGATTAAAACGCTCGACTTTCACGCGGAACTTGGCTTGGTGCTAGGAAATGAATATATGGACAATTGATTATGAACTTGTAAGCCTAGACACGGACGGTTTTTTAACGTTTGCTTACGCTCATATGAACATTGTAAAATCACTATTGTTTCGTTAAATCAGTGCTCAAAATTCAACAATTTGGGATAGAAAACACTGTTAAGAAAAGCGCCGTGACAACACATGGAATTCCATATGTTCTACCTCAACGCTTTTTTAACGCGCGTTAAAAAACTACTAGTGTGAATGCAGGCTCGTTTATAATTTTTTTGTTAATATAGCGTTGAATAATTTCGAAGGCGGAACAATATTGTTGGATCTTCCTTTATAAAGGTCTTGACAGATAATGCAAATGGCGACGACCCCTCACGGTCATTGAACCGGAAAGCTTTCGACGGGGTAAAGATTCTGATAATTTTAAACAAGTTTTTTAAACCGATAATTTTGACATTTCTTTTTATTTTAATCATGGTAACATTGGACTTGAGTGATTAATTTCTTTGACTTCCTTGTGAAATTAATCATTATCGTACAATTTCTGGGTACTGTAGGTTTTCACTGCTATAAAGGTCAAACTAAAATATCCAAATTTCGGGTATTGTAGTTTATTTTTGAAACGTTAGTTCCCTTTAAGTACTAAGCAAACATAAGTTACAAAGTATTTCGTTGTTAACACTTTGAAGCTTGCATGTTTACGAACAACTTCCTTAAAATAGTTTTCAAAGAATTTCTTACAATGTTATTTGCTGAAGAAGTAAATTTAGAATTAATATAAGTTGGTCGTGGTATGAAACCTGTGAATTGTGATCTCTTTTCTTTTCAAAGACAATGAGTGGGAAACAATATACTATTAATTTCGCCGAAATAGCGCAGCGACGGTTGCCTACACATATCTACAATTGCAAATGCGTTGCTTACCTTTACTCGACAGAGGGGACACACAGACAAAGGATATTTCCCTTGTCTATGTGACACATATATCAAATACTAGCTGTTTCTCGCGACTTCGTCTGCGTTTAATTACATTATATAGCCTATGTTACTCGGGGATAATGTAGCTTTCTAATGGTGAAAGAATTTTTGAAATCGGCCCAGTAGTTCTTGAGTTATTTCAATACATACAAAAATACAAAGATTCTCTCTTCATAATATTAGTGTACGAGTAGATTACGATTTTGTCATCGTCATGACGTTTACAATAAAAAAGTGTATCAAGTCTCGTCATGTCATTGGTTGAATGGTTGAATACTTTAGTTGCATTTATTTATAGTTTTTGCTGCAATCGTAAGGCCGGTAAAACCTTGAAGCGGGTCGCGGAGGCGATCTTTTTGCAATGTCTCGATGAGCAATCATTACAATAACAATTTTATTGTTTGGTATTGAAATTATATGAATTTAATTACGGCAATAAGACTACTCTGTATTTACGCCTGGAAGGGACGTTGCACAAATCTATATCTATACTAATATTATGAAGAGAGAAACTTTGTATTTTTGTATATATTGAAATAACTCAAGAACTACTGGGCCGATTTCAAAAATTCTTTCATTAGAAAGCTACATTATCCCCGAGTAACATAGGCAATATTATTTAATTCCACGCGGACGAAGTCGCGCACAATAGTTACTCTAATATATTTTTCTATAATGTTAAGAATAGTTTCTTGAAATTATTCCTGACAGAACTTTGTTACCTTCATACTGGAGTTAAATTAAAAGGAAATATAACATTTAAATCCTATATTACATACTACATTTCGTCTGAACAGGATTGTATTGTAGATTGATTTAAAGACAAAAACTGGTTGTGTCGTAGACTGGCTGTTGCTCGCGACTTTGTCCGAGTAATATAAAACAAAATAGCCTCTGTTATACAATAATAAAGTAGCTTTCGAATGGTGAAATAATTTTTGAAATCGGCCCAGTAGTTTTTGAGTAACTTCAATAAATACAAAACACAAATCTATCCATTTAAAAATATTAAAGTGGAGATAAAGGATTTCATAATAAAAAAAAAACTAAATAACTACCGCGTCTGTTAATTGCCAGTAAACAATACGTAAGTGTTGAATTCCTTATTGATTCGACCTAATTAAAAACTCTAGGATGAATGCATTAAATTGTTACCTTCGAGTGTCTTCTGATCTCTGACCTTCATGTTGATTAAAGTAACTCGATACAGTCCATGCAAGTCATTAAACAATACATTTATTACACAAAAAAAATACAACTGTATGTGTAACGCAGATTATATATTAAATGTCAATATTTTTTTTAAAAATCATAGATTAAAAGAAGCAGATGAGACATGACATATGTCATACTGACAACGACTGAGACACTTTTATACGAAATATACGTAATGTGACAAAGACAGTGACATAGATCTTTGGTCCCTTTCCTCGTATGCGATTTTGTTTGTTTGCCACTATAGCCATTTCTATATCTTTCCCTTTCTACGGTTTAAAATATTAAATTGTCTTATTAAGAATTATTAAATTAATAACATGTGTGGTTTATATTGAAATATAAAATATTTTTCGACAATTATAATTTAAAATTTATTAACAGAAGTTTCTTCTTTTTGATTATTTTTAAACGAAATTATCTTAACGTGTTTAATATGGCGCCATTTTCTTTTTATTTGGAAACTTTTTGCATAATAATTTTAATTTTATTACTATTGGCGGTTGTTTATTCATTAATTATATGATCATTCTAGTTGCTATGAAGTGTTTTATTATTATATCTTATTCAGTTTCTAACATATTATGTACATAATTATAGTATGTCATTCCTTTCACAATGTCCCTGATTCAAATTATTTTGTGTTTTTTTTTATTATCTTTATGATTTCAGTATTTTTATTTAAGCCATTGATTCATACATGTTTATATAAAAACACCAATAAACCACAACATACATACATATTGAAAATTGTTCACGGTCAGAAATTCGTTGTGCAAAACTATTCTGAATACATTCACTTTGTTCGAAAACCTTGAATTATTTCGGAACGTGACTAAATATGGGTGTTATATATCAGATAATGTATTCAATTATGTACTTACAACATTATATTTTTTGTGAGACATATGTGGACTAAGAAAGAGATGGCTACATTGCGTGAAAGGTCATATGATAAACAAGGGTGTGACGACCGAGATAGCGGAGGATAGATTAACATGGGGGACAAAAATCTTGTGCGCTGCCTTACGGGTAGGATAAAATAGTGGAGATGATGATGATGATGATGATGTTAACAAGAAAGCAGTGAATGCAGATAGTTACACATGTAGAGAAAGATTTAAAAATGTAAGAATGGATTGTCTCAAAATGAATATGATGATGACGGGTGACAAAGGTGATGGAAGAGTACCTACTGTAAAGGAATTATGATTTAGCTTAATAAGTACCTAGAGAGACTAAGCACAATTTAGCGTACTGACTGGAGAAAAAGACAGTAAATTGACCACATTCCGATAGATTTCCTTGCGGTTTGTAAACGCTGACCCAGTATTTGTTCCAATTTGTTTGCGGTTGTATTATCTTACTGGAATACATAAACTAGATTTAAAGTAATCAAGTCATAACTGCTAAAATTACCTACTTTTTATCATCTACCCGTCCTTATGCTACTCATGTAGGGTACGCACCCATGTTAATCTATGATGAACGACATCTCTTGTCACTCCTTATAATCAATTTTAGACGTCTAAAAAAAATAGATCTTGACAGCCCTGAGGAGCTACTCAAAGCACTATTCGATCGTCTATATCGCCGATGAAATCGAGAAAAATGTATGAAACTGACTATAACATTCGATAAGTCATGTGATAGTCACGAGTGAAATATAGTGCTTCATTGCCAGTTTATTACATTTTTTGCTAAGTAGCGACTGTACTTTGGGTAATCCCCTGAAGCTTTTACCAGCCAGTTCTCTATTTTACAAAAAACGTGGAATTAAACAATATAGCCTAGATTACTCGGGGATAATATAGCTTTCTAATAGTGAACGAATTTTTGAAATCGGCCCAATAGTTCTTGAGATATTTCAATACATACAAAAATACAAAGTATCTCTCTTCATAATATTAGTATAGATTAACAGATATTATACCTACCCAGATACCTATCGTAATTTACTATTTAAATTATGAATCATAGTTTATTTAATAAACAATGATACTTCAATGTGGTCGTTGACATCGCTTCCATACATTTTACGTTAAATAAACTATTCAAATATTTACTTTACTATATTTGAGTGTATGTTCCGTTTAGTCACAATAATAACTTGCTAACAGTTTCTCGGTTTGTTTTTCATTTACAAATATACTCCTACTACTATAACTCACAACGTTTTCACTTTAAACACGAAAGAAAGCATTCTTTAATTAGTGAAATGATTTAGTAGAGATCAGCACTTTTTATACAACGCGTTGAATGAACTAAATGAATAGAGACAAATAAACTGGGAAAGAATCTATAATAATAGTAAAATAGAGTAAAATTATAATAGAATAAGAAAATTCAGAAAAGTATAGCAGATTTTGCGTGATTTTACTAATTAAACTAAATAAAAACAATTATAAATAAATGAAGCTATATTTAAAGACATTCGATAATGAATAGTTCTAGGATTTAATCAATTTTCACAGTGGCGAGGCCGCTATAACATCCACGCACGAATTGGTCGGCTGACCTGGTATAATACCACGACCACACAGAAGACAGGCGTGAAGTGGAAGCGTTTCCGCGATACTTCTGACGAGTGTGGTGCCGGAGGCCTTATTTTAGTCTCCTTTCCCTACCTATCTTTCTATTATAAGGAAAGGATATGAAGTACAGGTGGATTTCACGGTAAAGAAGACAAATATTTTCTTTATGATTATCATCCTTTCCATAGAAGAGAAGTCCTCCGTCGGTTAGGGTAGGCAATGCATTTTCATTTGCGGATGTCTATGGGCAGGGGTCGCTTCGCTATTTCGGCGAATTCAGGTGTCCGCTTGCTCGTTTGCCATTTTATTAATAAAAAAGCATAAAGTTAAAAACAATGTCTATATCTCAATATAAAAAAGATTCTTAGTAGTGAGTTCACATAGTAGGTGCTATGTCTATGTCGTAAGCCGTGAATAATCGCTTAGTTATTATATGCAGACTTTTTGTAAATGCGAACTCCTTTGTCTGTTTTTGTTTAATTTACAAGTTGTACCATTCAATGCATTGTGCAAACATTATCCATACTAATGTTTGAGAAAGTTCATGTGTTTCTGTTTAGAAATTTTAGCGAATTAGTGTAAAAATTAGATACTCTGTCTACTTGCTAGATGTATGTATAACGTTAATTAGGGTATTTCTTACTAGCTGTGGTTCGACTATGTTACTCAGGGATAATGTAGCTTTCTAATGGTGAAAGATTTTTTGAAATCGGTCCAGTAGTTCTTGAGTTATTTCAATACATACAAAATAACAAAATTTATCTCTTTATAATGTTAGTATTGATTATCATTCGTACTTTCTCAAGCTGCTAAAGGTTAATGGAATAAAAAATCCTATATTAATTGCAAGATTAAGCTAGTTTTTTTTTGTAAATCAAAACAACGGTTTCAAGTCCTAATAAATTTACTTTTTTTTTACTAAAAATTACAGTAAGAGTTGGAGGTTTAAATTCGCTAAAGGATTTTTGAGTTGATTTGTTTTAGTTTAGCTTCTTACTAATTTTACACTACCATCTATTATGTTAATGTTATATAATTAAATAATAATTTGTGTCACGTCCTACGTTTTAAATAACTTAGACAAAACAAAAGCCAACTAAATGAGTTGGTACCATTTAAGACTTGTGGGTTACATTTATCTTCTCCTGGTGAATAAATGAAATGAAAGATTTGAAAAGTTATCTTATAAAAATAGTTTACGTAACAACTAGAATCTAGACGTAGGAAAGTGAAAATCATTTATTTGTGACCGCTGCATTGTCTGTCGTTCTCACAGAGGTGACAGTATTGCATGTCAGCATGCGACTACAATACACAATGTTAGTTTTCTGGATGTCATGTAAACCATATTTTTGATAAATAAGATCGGATGAACACGCGATTTGACTCCAAAACAAATGTGGATGATTGGGGAATAAACTAGCAGAAAAGTTATAGTTTTCTGACCAAAATCAATATCAAATTTCATCTACACGTGACTTAGGGTCTTTTTTAAAGTAATTGTTTATTAATAGGCATACAAATATTATGGTAATTTGTAAATTATAAAATGAGAGTAATCGTTTATTCGTTATTCCTGTTTATAACCTCGAAATATTTAATAACATAATATTATCTATCAAATTCCTTCCTAAAGTAGTTAATAATGTTATTTTCTTCATCAAATTCAATGCAAGTTCAATTAACGTAACAACTAACAACGGTTACATTGAATTACGTCACGTCTTGCTTTTGTTTTCTCGCAACACTTTCACGTCCGACACTAACGGCTTGTTAGTTGACTACTGGTTCAGATAACTATAATTACTGCGTTTGCCCGACTTGTAGGGTAAATATTTTTAAATATAGTAAGGTATTCATCATCATCACCAGCTCACTATACGTCCCCACCGAGGGGCACGGAGCCTACCCCCTAAGGCGTGCCTAGGCTAAACCACTGAGCCACCGACGCTCCATAAACGGAGTAACATAGGCTATATTATTTAATACCACGCGGACGAAGTCGCGCACAACAGCTAGTAAATTGATAAAATTGGAAGATCACCAAATAATCGCCGGATTAATGATTTTGGTGTCAGATTATGTTGCAATATGCAACGATCATTAGCACGGCCTTAATGTATTTTAAGTAGACACATCCATCTAAGTTCATATTCTGAATTATAAATCTGTTTAAAATAAATTAAATACTAATTTGGCAAGCGTAATTAATTATTAAACGTACTACCACTAGCAGGAAATACTCTACTATAATATTGCTGCTCGGACACGCTTAGTTATTAAATTACTTGTTACTTAACTAAAATACTATCCTCTTGCGTACAAGGCTTAACTGACGCACTTATTACCGAATATTGAAAAGTATTTAAATATGTAAAAGAATCTTTAATGATAAGACCATGCTACTCCTAATTGCATACAAATGTTAACGTCTATTAGATTGTAAGTTGCCCTCACTTTAAGATTCGTTTAGTAATCAGAGAATGTGGCATTAACTGTTTTCTCGTTACAGTCAGACTAGATATTTGCCTATGAGTACTAATATTATAATGAGGAAAGGTTTGTGTTTTTATATTTATTGAAATAACTTAAAAAGTACTGAACCGATTACAAAAATTCTTTCACCATTAAAAATTTATGGTATCACTGAGTAACATAAGCTAAGTTTTTTAATTCCTCGCCTGCGAAGTCGTAAGCAACATCTAGCATAACATATAAATTGAACTGATTCAAATTGTACATAAATTGCGACATTTGATTGTCCGCAAAGGGCGGTAAATGTCGGTGTACGGTCGCAACGGAAAGCACTAGGGGACCGGTTTCCGTTGACACATAAACGAGATACGCAAACTGTATTACTGTAATACGACCTGCATTAAAATTACCTGTACAGTCGACAAAACAAAACAGAACTAAGACAAAAATTACAGTACAGATAATAAAAATAATAAAAATGTATGCACTATAATCAAAATATAATTAACTCAAAAACATAAAGGATTGCGAATATAATTTTAAAAATCTAAATTACCATTACATGAAAGAAAAGGGTTAAAGAAGAAAAAAAAGCACATGACACTTTAACTCAAAATTTAATCAGTTTCCTAATTGTAATGTAAAAGTTAAAAAACATAATATGTATATGGTATTTGAATTATTATTTTGTATTCATAAATAATACAACAAAGATTTTGACCTTAACATTTTTACCGAAGTACATTTTCAAAACATTTAAATTCAAAAATCAAAATACACTTATTTTATTATGAACTACGTGCCAAATATTTGCCATTAAACGACTTACCCGCTTAAAATGCAGTATCCAAAGTAGCCGACAGTAACCTATCTAGATGTAATTCAAGTCACACAGTCTGACGAATGCGTCGCACGAATCCACCACCTGTTTAAAACATGCAGACCACGAATAAGAAAGCTCTCTGCTCCATTCAATTTTAATAAACAAATGATTCATTCGACCATAAAAAAGTTTATGTAACAAATCAATGTTATGCATTGTTGAGTAATCGAATATTTTTAACGTTATTTTTATAAAACATTTTTTTGCTAACAGTACATACATGTTAGGGTTATGCCACACTTGATGAGAAATAAAATTAATATTTTTATTAAAAAAATCTATATTATTTTTATTACCTTTAATAGTTAAACATTAATTACATATACTCCATTTCTTTATGGTTTATGTGCATGTCCATTGTTTGAATGTAAAAACCCGGACAAAATTGAGTTATGATTATACTTTTCAATGATAATTTATTAACATTTCTATAAACAACGTAGAAAGCTTTACATTTTCAAACGAGTTTTTGTTAACCAATTAATCACGGGCCCGCATTCTTTTAATTTATTAGCATATTATAGCAATTCTACTCGTCAACTGTCAAGCTCGTAACTTGCTTGGAAGAGGAAGTTATTATATTATAAATTCTTCATTGATATACAGTCTAACCTTGATAAGCGGGAATCTAAGGTACACAATATTCCTCTCGCTTATAGAGGTTTCTCGCTTATACAGGTCTCGCTAGTGCAGTTTGACTGTACTGTTTTTATAACCTTGTATTCTGACCGCACTGTAAATATTAAATAAATATTTCTTACATCTTAAAACCCTAATTAAAGTTATAACATATTAATAAAAGAAGCTTAGATTAAGTTTTATTTAACTGCCAAATGATGACAAACTAATGCGATCTTACCATCAAAGTTGACAATAAAAGAAAATAATAATTATTAATATTGTACTATATGAACCACACTAGTGTATCAAGGGTCTTATGAAAAGCACGTAATAAATTGGTCCGCATTACATTTGGTCCGGTTTCTTATATAAAAATTACGTAAAGCTCAGACATGGTACGGCGGACTGATATAGTCACGTGTTAAGCGATTTATATTGTAATGAAGTTGAGGCCTTTTAGGCCCTTTAGCGTCTTAAAGGTTAATGTTCGGTTAACGATTCAAATGATAATTTGACTTAGATGTTATTATATTATAAAATATCGTAATATAATAGTTTCTAAGTAAATGTAATATTTCATATCTAACAACTGACATTACTGGATCTATTAAATCGTTATTAGTTATATTAAAAATATATATTTTAGTTCTTACAACTCTAATGACATAAATCCTCTTTCTGTGCGTCTCCTACGTCGACATCTACGATTACAGATCTTTGAGCAGCGCTGGCTTGCCGATTTCGGCGAATGCAGATGGCCGCTTCCTCATTTGCCACCTTTTAATATTTTAAAACTAATGTACTAAATTAAACTATTTCCATGTTCTATGATTATTTGATTGTTTTGTTGAAATCTTCTTAATTTTGCTTTAAATAACAATCTTTGCTAAATGTGTTTCTTTGTATGCTAAACGTGGGAAACATAAAATTGTCTCAATAAACATTTACCGTCACTCATATTCATTTATATTCATATCTGTAAATACTACAAAATTAACAACAATCAAGTAATAACGAAATTGTAATTGCATTCAACGGTTAACAATGAATGCATTTCAAAGCACACAGTAATTTCTACATTAACTATGATTATAACAATTATTGTATGCTCTGATTATCTATGGTATCACATGTCAAAAACCTTGAATTAGAATGAAATTGTCCAGTAATTGAAATAATTAATATGGTTTTTTTGTCCCTTTTACGCTTGTTGATGACCCCAGTCTATCTATGTAATCACCCTAGGTCTGCATTAGACCGATGTCAAGCAAAAAACGGCCTTACGTCGAAGCAATATCTCTGTTTTTTCCGTGAACTCAATATAATGAAACCCTACGGTCAGTCTATAAATGATGGGAAGGGGAAGTGTATATGGCAGGGTAGGGGACGTATAGGAAGAGGAATTATCCTCTTGCTGTGCGTCTCCTCCTCCGTAGATTAAGGGTGGGCAACGCATTTGCGGTTTCGGATGTCTATGGGCAGCGGTCGCTTCGCTGTTTCAGCGAATCTATTGTAGGTGGCCGCTTGCTCGTTTGCCACTTTATAATATATTAAAAAAAGTGATAGATCAATGTAGCTATTAGTTATTTTAGTTATGTTCCCATAAATAGTGACCTCTGATAAAACCTGTAATAAAATCTACTACGTTCCGCAAAATCTTTAAAAAATAAAAGATAAAAAAACTCTATTTACTCCAACTTTAAAGCGTGATTGCGCGAAACCGCCCAACTGGACAGGATAACTAATGGCCATTCTCTTATAGTACATACGAGTCCTATCTAATCTATATCTATACTAATATCATAAAGAGAGAAACTTTGTATTTTTGTTTAATAACTCAAGAACTACTGGACCGATTTCAAAAATTCTTTCACCATTAAAAAGCTATATTATCCCCGAGTAACATAGGCTATATTATTTTTTTCCACGTGGACGAAGTCGCGCACAACAGCTAGTAATATATAAAATAAGCTTTTGAATATAACTGAGGTCTGCTGCTTCTCGGATTCATTAGTATCATTGCACTCGTGCGAAACGGGGTCGCTAGTATCTGTATATGAACTTCGACTTTATTGCATTTTAAATACATTTAAGTCTGTCGGAAGCATCTCGACATTTTGCAACGATTTGCAATTACTTACTTGGATTACACACTCTTGTATTGCAGCGTCATTAACTATCCAATTTGAACGGCAACAGTTAACAAATACTGCAGTTAGCGTTTTTTATTTTGTAATATGGAAGCATCACAGTCCATATCTGTCAAGATCTCTAATAAGATGAACTTTAGGTAATGGAATACTAATATTATAAAGAGGAAAGATATGTATTTTTATATAGATTGAAATAACTCAAAAACTACTTTGCTGATTTCAAAAATTCATTCACCTTTTGAACGCTATATTACCCCAGAGTGGCATAGGCTATATTTTTTTAATTTCGTGCGGATGAAGTCGCGAGCATCTGCTAGTATTACAAGGCAATACAGGGCATCGTATCAATAAAAAAAGAAACACATAAGCATAAACTTAGACTTAACTTTAAGGCATTATAATTGCGAGTAAACAAAAGCTATTGAGCTTCTTTTTATAGTTAAGTTTTAAATTTATAACATATCTGTAGTATAATACATAAATAAAATTAAAAAATATAGTCTATGTTACTCGGGGATAAAGTAGCTTTCTAACGGTGTATGAAATTTTGAAATCAGCTCAGTAGTTTTTGAGTTATTTCAATACAAATAAAAACTGAAACCATTCCTCTTTGTAATAAGCAAGACTTAAATGAGTGTTTTTATTAGCATTAGACTTTGAATTAAATTTACTATGAAACATATTATAATTATGAAACTTAAATTCTAAAATTCACTTAACATTTGATTTAAATTCAATGTCGTTAAACAATAACACCTTTGTTAATGTTAAATAATTCTCTTAACAAAAATCCAGGTCAATGTTGTGTCAATATAATAAGCATATTTAATTATTCTGTAACATTTTACTGAGGTTATCGTTATTATTATAAACGTATATGCAATTACATACATTATCTATACTTACTAATATTATAAAGAAGTATAATTTGTATTTTTGTATACATATATTGAAATAACTCAAAAACTATAGAGCCAATTTCAAAAATTCGACCACCGTTAGAAAGCTACATTATCCCCGAGTAACATAGGCTATTTTCTTTAATTCCACGCAGATTAAGTCGCTAACATCAGCTAGTCTACTAATATTATAAACAGGAATTATTTGTATTTCAGTATGTATTGAAATAACTCAAAAAAACTGAGCCAATTTCAAAAATTCGACCACCGTTAGAAAGCTACATTATCCCCGAACAACATATGAAATCGGTCTAGTAGTTTTTGAGCTATTTCAGAATATACAAACATACAAAAATCTTTCCTTTTTATAATATTACAAGCTGTTGTTCGGGACTTCGTCCGCGTAGCATTACATAATATAGCCTATGTTACTCGGGGATAATGTAGCTTACTATGAGTGAAAGAATTTTTGAAATCCGCCGAGTAGTTCTTGAGTTATTTCAATACATGCAAAAATACAAAGTTTCTCTTTTTATAATATTAGTATATATATAGATATAGATGAACAAATCAAGGAAAAGTTATTCAGTTTGCAAAGTAAGTCAAAACTAATGTTAGCGTGTCGAGATGCCGCTAGATCAGACAGTTAATTGCGCACCGTGTAATTATAAACAACTTGTTTCTACATTGATAACGGACGCAACAATGTTACATACGTGCAAGTGAATACACAATGAAAAATAATGAGATGTCGATTCGTGCATAAAATGTCAATTTTGCCGCTCCCTGAACCTACCGCCCGGGGCACGGATCCCGGCTTGAACTCCCCAAATCCACTTTTGAGTTCCAGACAGATAACTAAATTAATAAATGTTAATATTACAATAAATATTACAACAGTGGTAGAGCCCGATTTAACATCTCCGCACGAATTGTCCGACTCGCCCGGTGAAATACCACGACCACACAGAAGACAGGAGTCAAAAGGAAGCATATTCGTGTCTCGTCTGACAGGTGTAATGTCGGAGGGCTAATTTTAGGCCACTTTCCCTTCTTATCCTTTTTTTACAAGACGAAATGATGGGAAGGGGTAGTGCGTCTCCGCCTCCGTAGATTAAGAGTAGGCAATGCATCTGAAATTACAGATGTCTAAGGGCAGCGGTGACTCGGCTTTTTAGCGAATCCAGGTAATCGCTTGCTCGTTCGCCACTTCGTAATATAAAAAAATAATACTGTAATTATAATGTATTATAATTCAACAACTGAAATGTAAACTAAGATTATGCATGGCAACACTTTTACGATAAGCGTAAATAAATAAGATTTGTATCGTATCATAAATCAATGGTAATTTAATTTAAAACATGTTAAAATGTTCACATAATAGTTATCATGATGTTTCGAATCGATTTTATAAGCTTACAATCTGCATAATATTTAAGTAATATTATTAAATACATACATAATTGAGATAAAAAATATAAATCAATTTTACGTGTTCAAGTATCAACACATGTCACAACAATGTATTTGGTGGGGGAGGGGACACATTGGAAGAGGAATTATCCTTTTGCTGTGCGTCTCCTCCACCGTAGATTAAGGGTAGGCAACGCATCTGCATTTGCTAATGTCTATGGGCAACGGCCGCTTCGCTATTTCGGCGAAATAGGGTGGCCGCTTGATTGTTTGCTACTTCATAATATAAAAAAATGTCACTTAATATTTTTTTTTAATTCTATCTTACTAAAATGCGATAGTTTGGAGGCATGTTTGTTAACACCTTTTAAACGGCTGTATGAATCTAGATGTTGATATATATTTAGAAAACTGTTTCATAAATCATTTCCTAAAATTTTCAAAATTTCAGACGATGTCGCGAGTTAAAGCTAGTTTATTAACATGACAGGCGTGACAATGTCTTATTATAGTCTAACATGTAGCAATTACAGTCATCTATTATAATAATACATTATGCACAATTATGACGCGTCTGATGCATTTGACCCCTAGATCCAGTCAGATATGACTTGATTACTGGGTCATATGAACAATAACATATTTCTAATTGTAAGTGAGACGATGTTTATTCGTTTGTTAAATTCTTGACTTGAATGATATCTACGTGATAAAGTTTTTAGAACTATTAATAAATTATTTTCACTATTTTACGACCCTCTTTTTGGGAAGTCGGTTAAAAAGTGATCTTAGCTTATAATATTTGTTTTCTAAACTATTGTATTTATATTATAAAAGATCTTTACACGAAATATACGTCTGAACGATTACAAATCTATTTCCTCCTATTGATTACTCTAGAGTGTACTTATAACTAGGAGCCTTGTAATTGTTTACTATAAGTTTGTACATCATTTAGATATAAACAGGAAGCCCCCTTTAACATAATAGTTCATTATCAATGATTATTAATAATATTATTTCCATTTGTTACAGATATAATCTGGATCCAATCAAGGATTACGAACTCCTTCACGCAAATCTCCTTGCTCCACATAACCTCAAAAGTGACGCTGTCATTTGGACGTTTACAAGTTGTTGGTAAATTCGTGAAGTAAACAATAATAAAGGACTATGAGGATAGGATTTTTAGAAAGATAACATTAGAAAATTCCGTTGCAACATCAATTAATAATGGCGTCTTGGAAGTCTTGTTTTTGGACAGTGTTTGTGCTATGCCTGTTGGGGAAGATATCCGGGTTGGATAACGGATTGGCTTTGACCCCACCGATGGGTTGGCTCGCGTGGGAACGGTTTAGATGTAACACAGACTGTAAGAATGATCCCGATAATTGTATAAGGTTTGTATTATTTTATATTTTAAGTTGTAATTTTACTGTGTAGTATATTCACACTACTATAACTTCAGTAACAATATACGAGTAGAAAGTAACTAAAATTTCGTCGGAATACAAATATAAATAGAAGAGAAACAAATTTATTCAAAAAACTTATTTGATCACTATATAGCCGAAACTTTATCAGAACATTTAATTTTTGAGATATTCAATTCGTGTTCTTCCGTCATCATCAAAGTTTTATTATTCAAGTTTATTGAAGTGTAAAAACCTATCAGTTACCTTAGTTAGCTATGGACAATATATGTGTAGGTATGATTGTGGATGAAGCGAGAGAGGTTTGCCATGCCAAAAGCAATTCTATACCTCTGTTTTAAGGCTCAGAGTTTATGTAAATAAGTTTTATAACAGTATTCTCTTCCAGTGACCGTCTATTCCGCACAATGACGGATATCCTGGTCAACGAGGGTTACGCGGCGGTCGGCTACGAGTACGTCAACGTGGACGACTGCTGGCCGGAGCGGGAACGTGACGCTCGCGGCAAACTGGTACCAGATAGAGAGAGATTCCCGTACGGCATGAAGAGCTTGTCTGATTACGTGAGTTATTTAAATCATATGGACATTTTTAGCAGCAATCGAACCAGAGCGGTTTTAATGGAGGGACATAAGGGCAGACGCCCGAGCGCGGAGCCCTGAGGGCGCAAGAGTGATATTGGCACTTAGATGTCTAATATAATTAGAACGGCCCTGAATCAAACCTTATAAAGATAGGGGAGTTGGTATTTATATTCTCCTAACTCTTTACTAACATGGAAAATTATTCTGGCTCACTTTATCTTGACTTTTAAGCCTAGTTCGCACCAGGATAGTATTTTGGTCGAGTAGCAAGTGGTATTTACCAGAACAAAGGATTTACTACTGTACGGACTCGTTTAAACCTAAACCTACGCACTAGGGTAGTAATTTAGTAACTAAACGTGTCCGAACAGGAACATTTTAGTAGAACAGATTAGTACAGCCTTTGTTCGGATACCTGCTACTCGACTAAAATACTATCCTAGTGTGTACAAGGCTTTACGTATGATAGAATTACACGTGATATTTTGTTGGTCGAATATTCGTTAAACTTCTTAAAATTTTTCGTGGGCAAAAAATACAATTTAGAAACACGATATTTCTCAATCATAAAATTAGTTGCTATTTACAACACTTAAGTAGAATTTAAATTAACATTAATTACATACTTCGTATACGGTGTAAATGTTTTGTACGTTTGAAATAGCTTCGAAATTATGCAAAAAAAAGTGTATAAATTTTATTAAATACCGAATTAACGTCAGATAAATTCAAGTCAGTTAGAAAATTAGATAAAATTTATTTTCGTAACATATCTAAGTGGTATTTAAAAGAGGCATTGAAAAGGTCAAATTAATCCGATATTTCTTAAAAACGGGCAAACTCATTAAAATGATTGAGTAAAGTTCTCGCATGTTAGACCCTCGTGATGCAACGTCGACTAACGTGGTTAACTATGGCCTAGTCACCCCTTAGGTGATAGGATCTGCGCCTCTCGGTGGGGACGTGAGCTGGTGATAATGATGATATACCCATTTACAGAAAATATATTTCTGTAAATAAAACTATTAAAAAACGGCAAACACTATTTCCCGTTCGGCCGGTTGATTGGTGAACCGATCGGTCCAACAGTAAACACTGTTTACCACACAATATTAAGCGTCAATAGTTTTATGGTTCAGGGTACGGACTGCCAAACTCGCGGTCGTGGGTTCGAATCCTGACATTCGATTATTGTCGTGAATATCCTAACACAAGCTTTTTCAAGCTTATTTAGAATGGTTAAGAAAATATGAGTAAATTCACAAAAATCTACTAATATTTTCCAATATATACTAATATTATAAAGGGAGAAACTTTGTATTTTTGTTTGTATTGAAATAACTCAAGAACTACTGGACCGATTTCAAAAACTTTTCACTATTAGAAATCTACATTATCCTCGAGTAACATTGGTTATATTATTTATTTACACGCAGACGAAATCGCGCACAACAGCTAGTTTAAAAATAAAAACAAATAACATTACATAATCAGTCTCGAAAAGTATGCATCTCCTTCAAGTGAATAATAGTTTTGTTTGTTTATGCTAGTCTTTGTTTACTATTCTACCAATCATAGACAAATTGGAACTTCCTGAATGCACTTGTTAAACTTTGTCAACTGTATCACGAACAATAAAACCATTGTGTAAGCTTTGAAAAAAACTACGTAAAGAGTTGATTGTAAGCAATGTTAGCAACAAAAAGTTTTAAATACAGTCGATATGTCCTCGATAAACGAGAGTCCAACGGACTGTAATATTTGTCTCGGTTATTGGGGTTGCTCCCTAATCCAAATTAATCACTTATGATCATACAGTGACGCTCGCTTGTAGCTTTCTCACTTATACAGGTTCGACGATACTAAGTATTAGATAGGTCAATTTTATTCTAATCTATTAAATTGAGACCTATAATGTTTTTACTGGAAAAACTTATACAGAATATTGCCATCCCTTTCCCTTTTACTTGAAGTAGAAGAAACATAAATACAGTTTTGCAATAAACATAATGTTAAATAAAACAGAAATTATCTATCGTAATATTAGTGTACTAATGCTGATCAAAGTGAAATGTAATGTAATGGCCGCCTTTTAGTCCATTCGTTCACATAATATGCCAATCTGCGATTTTAATATATAAATAACTTATGTAATGTAATCAGGTATGTGAGATTAAAAGTGAAGAAACTATTTTTTTTATTTTAAAGTGGCAAACGAGTACAGCTACCTTGATTCGCAGATGCATTCTGTAAATGCAGATGCGTTGTCTACCCTTATATTTCTTCTTCCTATGCGTCACTTCCCCCACCAAATTCACTTCCCCTTCTCATTATTTCTTTATTAGAAAAGGATAAGGAGAGAAAGTGGACTAAAATTAGGCTCCGGCATGACACGCATTTCTGTGTGGTCGTGGTATTTCACCGGGCGAGCCGGATAATTCGTGCGAAGATGTTAAAGCGGGCTCTACCACTGTTGACAATGATATATTTGCATTGCCTCGTGTCCGTAGGGACTTGTAATAACGACAGAGTTCAAGAATATATTTGTTACAGAGTTGTAAAGTAAAATATATTAAGCAAATACAGATTAAATGTACAATGATTGAATCTGGGTCGATCAGTATATCAATGTCGTTGAGTGAATGTATTGTACTTGGACACGCATAACATGTGAACGGTAAAGATTTATGTACGACTAGTGTTTCGTTTTTAATTTCATGCAAGCATATGTCTTGTAAAATCAACCAACCCGCACTGGGCCAGCGTGGTTGACTATGGCCTAGTCACACCCCTCGGGTAGGCTCAAAGCCCCTCGGCGGGCACGTAAAGTGACCTTGTGAAGATGATGATATGTTTTGGGTGATTTGTTATCAAAAGTATTGAAGGGTATAAATAATTGGCAACTTCTACAAGAGCAGGCCTAGTCACCCTTGAAGCCTTGAACGCGTCCAGGAGTTACCAAAAGTCTTTCGATTGACGATATCGCTGATGGAATCGACAAAAACGTATAAAATGACAACGAAATTCGATAAGTCATGTGCTTGTCACGTGTGATATCGTACGTAATTGTCAATTAATTATATCGATTCGCTTTGTAGCGCATGTACTTTGGGTAACCCCCCTAGGTAGTATTTTAGTCGAGTAACAAGTAATTTAGTAACTAAACGTGTCCGAAGAGCAACATTTTAATAATAGATTAGTAAATCATTTGTTCGGATACATGCTACTTGCTAATAGACTAAAATACTATCCTGGTGAGACCAATACTTTAGGTTAGGCTCCAAACCCCTCGGTGGCGACGTATAGCTGATGATGATGATGATGATGAACATATTTACATATGTTTAATGTTAATTAGTGAAAAATAAATAACGTTCTCATAGCAACATTTATTTATTTAGACTCGTTGCAAAAGTTTTACAAATCGATTTTGTAATAGGCTATTTGTTACATACGAGATAGTCGTAACATTTTCTATACTATTTCATTCTTAAACGTCAATTAATAATACTAACTTTCATAATTATGCATGTCTGTAAAAACTGGACAGGTTATATTTTAACATCGTAATGCTTTTTAGTAGTTATATCGGAGTTTATAACAATATTTTTGTATCCATTTGAATAACATAAAACAGGGATGGCAAACCTTTTACGTATTACGCCATTATTTTAATACTAGCGACCCGCCTCGGCTTCGCACGGGTGCAAAACTAATATTAAATACACTACAGAAAAACTGTGAACATTGTATACGAGTATAACAGCCATACTAACAATAATTGAACCCGTGCGAAGGCGGGACGGGTCACTAGTTATATATAAACCTTCCTTAAGAATCACTCTATCTATTAAAAAAACCGCATCAAAATCCGTTTCGTAGTTTTAAAGATTTAAGCATATATAGGGACAAACATAAAAAAGCGTTTTTGTTTTATAATATGTAAGGAAGTGTTTAATTAGGTCATATACGTGCCAATGGTTCGCTACCCCTGACCTAAAACAACAAACAAAAGTCATTTCCTATAATTTTTTATAGTTCTTGACGTTTAGTAGTTTAGTAGTGTTTTAGATTTATCACTATGGAGACTCATATCTTTAATCTATGGCAAGATATATACGGAGAACATTTTAAAAAGAGTATGTTGTAGTAATTGACAAAATTCCCATAGAAAATAAAGTTTGAAAGACTATTAAAAATGTGGTTTGTGTTGTTTTTATGTCAAGATTAATTCTACTTTCACTAATAAAAGTTAAAGAAAGTCGACCAATTGTCTACTCCAATAATTGATGTACTGTTACACGTACTACTCGTTCGCTATAACATGAGAGTCGCGGTAACATCATTCATCCATAAACCAAGTAACTTATAATACTAATGTATGGTGAAGTCCTCAATCGACCAGGATCATAATTTTAAAGTTTTTAATTAATTAAAAGACAATAGTGAATAAAAAAAACAGAAAAACATATACCTACAGTAAATAAATTACTTGAGCAGATTTTAAACTGTTTTTTTGTAAAAAGGTGCTTTATTTCGAATTCTTTAAAGAATGAAACATGAGTTCGGAAGACAATTCGTTGTCTGCATTTTAAAACAACAAAAAAACAAAGGCATATACTTACAATACGTTACTTTAAATATGCACGTGACTGTAATCCGTTCGGTCTCATGTTTTTATTTAAATATATTTTAAACGTAAACATTCTAATATTATAAAGAGGAAAACTTTGTATTTTTATATATATTGAAATAACTCAAGAACTACTGGGCCGATTTTTAAATTTTTTTCACCATTAGAAAGCTACACTATTGCCGAATAATATATGCTATATTTTATAATTCCACGAGGACGTATTCGCGAATAATAGCTATTTATAGTAAAATATATTTATCCGTGCTTAAAAGGTATATTATTGTTGACGCCGTAACAGACTATTTTAATAAATTTTAATTTTTTATATTAGATTTTTATATATTTTTAGACGTCAAGAGGTGTCGTTTTCTTTGTTCACTTTTTATTTCATACTAGCTGTTGTGCGCGACTTCGTACGCGTAGAAATTAATAATATAGCCTATGTTACTCTGGGATAATGTAGCTTTCTAATGGCGAAAGATTTTTTGAAATCGGTCCAGTAGTTCTTGAGTTATTTCAATACTCGTACATACAAAAATACAAAGTTTCTCTTTTTAACCGACTTCCAACAGAAGGAGGTTATCAAGTCAATGAGTTTTTTTTTTTTTTATGTATGTTCGGACGTCGAGCAGCGAGTTCTGAACCGATTTACGTGATTCTTTTTTTGCTCGATGCAAAATAGCTGCCATTTGGTCCCATATTTACGTTTAAAAAAAACTATTTAGTAGTTTTTGAGTTATTTTTAATAAACATGAAAAAAAAATGGGACTTTTTTGCTTTCTCGGCTTACGCAGCCTAAACTATAGGCCCTATGAAAATTTGGGTATTACCAGATTGTAGCTCTTTAAATGTGCTAATTTAAAATCCGCGATGGCATATATCTATCTTTTATGGTTTTCTCACAAAAAACATTTTTTCATAAGAAAATTTTACTCGACTTTGGACGCTATTATTAGAATTCCCTATGAATCCTTATCCAAATAAATATGTTCAACATCAAGATAATTTAATGCAGATTATAGTTGATCTTTGAAGGTAATCATTTTGACCAATACTTTAGAAGATATGAAGGTTTTAAACCACGCGGAACGTGAAAAAATACAAAAACGTTCCAAATTGAGCGAGACAAGTGTTTTCTTGCCGTATACAGCCTTAACTATAAGACTTACATAAAAATTAAAATGTGCGCTAAATAGATTATGAAATTGCCTACATAGTTGTCTTTGGCGGCATTTATCTATAATTTATGATTGCATCACAATTATATTTTTTTTCTCAAAAAAAAATCAATTAAAATGCATTTTGCAAGTTACGACGCTATTATTTCGTATTCGGTATGAATCCTTATCCAAATTAATATGATTTTGCGTTAGAGTATTAAACGTAGATTATAATTGCCCTTTACAGTATAAGATTCTGACCAGTTTAGAAGATATTACATAATTAAAACAAATTAAGCGCGTTCGAAAACGTAACAGAAGCGCGCGGGCGCATAGAAATATATGCTCGCGGCGATGTAATATGTTTGTTGTAATAGTATTTACACGGCATATCTTTCTTGATTATTGTATATAATTAAATTAAGATATAAATTTTAAAATAAACTATTTATTTCATATACTAAGATAATAAAACACAACGGAATGTTATAATGTACATGGTGTAGTAGAAAAATTCTTCTGCAGTTTACAGACCAGCCTATTAAAGACACTAAAAAGCTTAAAATAAAAAAAAAACTGCGTTTAAAAAAACCGCCTTCCAAAACGCAAAAACATATTCAAATAAAAAGCTTAAAAAAACTAAAATGTATAAAATAACATAGTGTAGAATAAATTTTATACACCTCTTATGCAAACCATTCAGACCTTTAATATTAATAAAATACTATTATTTGTGAGCTATATCTATTTATTGAAAGGTTTGAAGGCGGAGCCAAGCCCTATACAAACAAAACGTAATATTATATACAGCTTACTTACTGTAATACAATTTGTATACTAGAGATTAGCCAACGTAAACAAACCTAACTCACAGCCCATGTAGGTGTTATGTATCCCTATGATATTTCGCTTGGCTCCGACCTCAAACCTATCAATAAATAGATATAGCTCACAAATAATAGTATTTTATTAATATTAAAGGTCTGAATGGTTTGCATAAGAGGTGTATAAAATTTATTCTACACTATGTTATTTTATACATTTTAGTTTTTTTTTATAATAATACTCGTAGTACAGATTTGTACTAAGAGGTTCAGTTATTATTTTCTTTTATTTTAATATTTTTTTAAATATGATTTAATTTTTTAAGCTGTTTATCTTCCGTTCTTTTTAATTATTGTTTTAATTATTAGACCAAGTTAATTAATAGTTACATTACGCACAAAGATTAACAAGCAACGTTGACCGTTAAACTATGTTGTTATTTATAACAAAAACATAAGTAAACCGAACGTTTAACGTATCATACTTTTTGTAGTGATTTCGTCACAATATCGAGTGAAAAGATACATGTAATAATTATCATCGTGCGGATAATTACGATTACATTATGTAAAAGTTCTTGAATATATTTACTGTTATTATTAAGTAACACTACTTACTTAAAATAAAACATCAGTTCGCGTAAACATGGAAAAAACTATTGTTGAACTTGTAGTAAAGTTATGCTTTTATTTGAATACTAGCTGTTGTGCGCGACTTCGTCCGCGTGGAACTAAAAAATATAGCCTATGTTACTCGGGGATAATGTAGCTTTCTTATGGTGAAATAATTGTTCAAATCGGCCCTGTAGTTCTTGAGTTATTTCAATACAAACAAAAATACAAAGTTTATCTGTTTATAATATTAGTATAGATAAATTAATGAATAACAGTGGTAGAGACCACAATATCTGGACTAATTGGCCGGCTCGCCCGGTGAAATACCACCACAGAGAAGACAGACGTCAAATGGAAGCGATACCGTATTTCCTCTGATTAGTATGGTAGTAATAATCTACTTTCCTTTTCTTATAAGGAAATGATGGGAAGGAGAAAGGGATTTGGCAGGAGAGGGGACACATTGAAAGGGAAAATATCCTCTTTCTATGTGAATGAATATGGTACGTATCAGACGAAACACGAAATTCCTTCCATTTCATGTCTGTCTTATTCGTCGTGGTATTTGACCGGGCGAGCCGGCCAATTCCTGCAACTGATGTAGTTGTTGCTAACGTCTACAACTGTAAAAAAACTATTAAATCGGGTGCGTAGTTTTTGAGGTTATCAACAACAATCATTTTTTTATCATCTATACTAATATTATAAAGAGAGAAATTTTGTACATTTGAATTTTTGTATGTATTGAATAACTAAAGAACTACTGGGCCGATTTCAAAAATTCTTTCGCCATTAGAAAGCTACGTTATTCCCGAATAATATAAGCTATATTATCTAATTCCACGCGGACGAAGTCGCGCACAATGGCTAGTTATGTATAAAAGTATTAGGTAATGACTTTTCTTTCAATCGCAATATGAATGTTGCATTTTATAAAGGTTTTGTTCCGCTTTTATTTTTCTTTGTACACTTTTACTCGCCTTTGGCTCAATCGAAACTGTTTACCAGATCACTTTAGCTTTATCGAATTGAGTGAAAGTGTAACATTGAGCCAATTTAATGATCAAA
This sequence comes from Papilio dardanus tibullus, assembly GCA_013186455.1. NCBI lineage: Eukaryota > Metazoa > Arthropoda > Insecta > Lepidoptera > Papilionidae > Papilio > Papilio dardanus. The sequence continues at coordinate 768,578 of QDHC01005832.1, read as the reverse complement.
TATTGACCATTAAGACAACTGCGAACACTTTTGTTATTATCTGGTCATAAATGGATCATAATTATTTAAGTGAGGTACATTACATGGCCGAAAATTTTGCTTTTTTTGTCTCTCTAACTTTTCGCACATAACTTTAAAAAATTTTCCCAGAATAGATAAATAATTCAAAAATAATTATTGTACTTAAAAATTACAAAAGGTTTCTGTAATATCTTTTGTATGTGGCATGACATGATAGATGAAGATAAAGTTACCTCCCATTCACACGGCCGTTTTTTCAACGCGCGCTAAAAAATCGTTGAGATAGAACAAATACGTTTCCATGTATCTGTTCACGCGGTGGCGCTTTTTAATCGACCAGCGTTGGAATTTGAGGGCTTGTTGAACGAAACAAGAGTCATTTTAGAGCGATCGTATGACCGAAGGCGTTAAAAAGGCGTCCGTGTGAATGCAGGCATGGACAATGGTCCAGTTAAACCGCGAATTCAATAAAACGGTGACATTCCAACAGTAGTTAAACCGGATTTCGACCTCATTGCAAAGATTCTGACACGTGAAAGCGCGCCAACACGGCCATCTTTTTTTTTTTTTTTTTAAGATTTTATGGCCTGGTAACAAAACACGGCCATCTTAATCTGATCATAGACAATTAGGGTTGACATCTCGCTATAGGGTTGCCAAATACAAGCAGATATAAAAACTTATTTTTAAAATTAATATTAAAATGAGCTGCAATTTTTAAATAGCTTGCTTACCGGGTAAAAAATTGTAAAGCACTCACTTTCGTAAACTGTTAATTAGTAAATAATTTTATATTTAATTTGGAGATTATACTTCCTGGTCTATTCATAATATTGCAATGATGTAAGGCTTATAATACTTGTTAGATATACTAAAGTATGTCTGTTCGTTTTGTCTAGTTATTGTTAGCAAAAAAGACATAACCTAAACCTTACTTTTTAAGGGCATTTTCTTTTCCTTTTTCCTAGAACTTGCAGATATTTTGTTGTTAGTAATAAAATAAGTGGCATTATTTATTTATTCTCAAGTTATTCGCAAGCTGGAAATCTAAGCGACCGCACCGTTAAATTCCTAAACTACTTAATTTGAATAAAACGGTGTTTAGTTTTGGAATTCTAGGTGGACAAACTTTGTTCACCTTACTGATGTCTGTTACGTTGGAAAACTAGAATTTTATATTTACCGAATACATAATCCAAATAATTCGACTCGTAAATTCTAAAATTACCAAAACTTAGGGTCCTTCAAGAAAAGAGCGTACTCCTCCCTCAAAGGCCGGCAACACATTTGTGGTTCCTCTGGCATTGCAGGTGTCCGTGGGCGTCAGACCAATTAATTTAGTTGATCCGCTGCTCGTTTTTCTTTTTCTCATTTAATTTTATCTTACCATTTTCACAAAATAACGAAAACAAATCAACGCAATGGCCGCCATGTATAAAATTTGATGTCTCTGTTTACTTTATTTAGTCTTTTAATTAGAACAAACTATATTATCCTTATCATCATCATAAAGTCATCCTCTTTGTCATTTTTTTTATAAGAAAAGGGGGCAAACGAGCAGCGGGCACGTTTATGGACATCTGCAATACCAGAGGAACCACAGATGCGTTAAAAAACAAACAAAACGTACATTTGGCGGGGGAGGGGACGCATAGGAAGAGGAATTATTGTTTTGCTGTGCGTCTCCTCCTCCGTAGATAAAGGATAGGCAACGCATCTGCAATTGCAGATGTCTATGGGCAGCGGTCGCTTCGCTATTTCAGGTAATCAAGGTGGCCGCTTGCTCGTTTGCCACTTTTTAATATAAAAAAAAACAACAGTTGCTTAATAATTATTTAGTTGATTTAAAAGTAAATCCGTTAGCCAATGAGTTATTAGTTTTGCGAATCATAATACTGGTTGCTATATTTACACAACTGTCAAATGAAACTAATCCTTCTGTACAAATTTAACCTCAATAAATGAAAATACGGTACTCTCAATAAACCACGCGTAGTGAATGCATTTGTAATCAATATTTACTAGAACCGGTATCTCTCGGTTGACCTTAATAACATTTTGATCTTAAACTGCGTGTAAAAAGAAATAATTGATACTATATATTTTTTCACTGTAAAAAGAGCTTCAGAAACATTATTGTCTTAGTTTTTTTAAGATGATAAATATGATACCTGTTTACGAGTTATTCGGCAGTGGAAACCTGTATTTTTATACGAAATTAGACTACATTATTGCAGTTTTCAGTTTTTGAAATTGGTTGTAGATGATGCGATGGAAATGTCAAAATTATATAAAATTAAAAAAAAACTAACACCAATTTAGTCTGTTCTTTTAACCGTACAGTTTTATTTGTGTTAAAATTGACGTACACACATCAATTTGAACTGCACAGTCGAACTATATAGTTCTCAGTGGTGCCTACATACGTTAGTTTTAACTGTGCACTTAAAACTGAACGTCTGTAGCCGGCTTATTACTTTTTAAAATATATTGAAACTACCTGAATAACTAATAATTAGTTTTTATTTAACACCTTAATAGAACACAAGCCTATCCCTTTTATTATTTAACAGACTAAATATAAATTTTTTACGTCAAAAATGAAAACAAATGTTGCCATTCCAAATATATAACACTTTTCATTAATTATTTTACTCTTAACCTTTACGTATTTCGAAAGTTGTCTCGGAAATCGATTTTAAAGTATGAAATCGAATTCAGATCGCTCGAGTTTTCACAACTTTCCTCTCGATGCGGTTACTTTGCATGCGGTCATTTATACTTGTCATGTACTTGACCTACTAGTACAAAAAAAATAACGATTACGTAACAATAAAAAAAGTACTAATATATCTATATATATATAATGATAACCTCCTTCTGTTGGAAGTCGGTTAAAAATGAAACCCGTTTCGCGTTGTCACGGCATCACGTGTGAACGGCTGAACCGATTTCGATAATTCTTTTTTTTAAATGTTTGTGGAAGTCCAAGGATGGTTCTTACGGAAAAAAATATTAAGAAAATATTAATATTGCAAACACTGAAGTATATAGTATCAGCATTATACCGATTTGCACCTGTGCGAAGCCGGGGCGGGTCGCTAGTAACAGTATAAATAGATTGGGATACATTTTTTGACCTAGAAACGTCAAATAGGTTAACTCGTTTCCTTCCTTTCTAGACCTTGATTGAATGATTCATTTTTCAAAATAAGATATATTATGTAACCTAAGATATAATATTAATGTTTCAATAAATATAATTTGTTACAGTTCAGTTTCGATAAATATAGAATAAGAATTCCGTAATTTAAGGAAACGTATTTCAGAGACCAAAATTGTTAACAGTATGGTAGAAAAAATGTTAAGCTTATGGTCCACTAAATTTAATTTATTATCATAATTTTCCCTAGTAGCATCCCCCTTTAAATACCCCCTTTTTAGGCATATCCTCTTTTACACAATTCATCCATAGTTTATTTGGTCTTCCACTTTAATATTTCTTAAAGACCGGGAACGCATTTGCGGTTTTTCGAGTGTTTCAAATGTCCATAGGCGTTGAACATCACCTCGGTGATCCAGCCGCTCATTTGCCTCCTTCTTAAAAAACCTTAGTAGTAGTTCGACCTATGATGAGCTCCATTTTCCGCAACTCCACGACTAGCGTATATTTTGCGTGATAACACACATATCTTTGGATTTCCGATATGTGCAGATTGCATCACGATGTTTTCCTTCACCGTAAAAGGGTCGGATGTACACATGAAAATCGAAAATCGAAAAACATTGGTAAAATAACCTTAATACCTTTATTTAAAGTAGATACCAAAGAATTAAAATGTTACCTATCTATACTAATATTATAAAGAGAGAAACTTTGTATTTTTGTTTGTATTGTAATATCTCAGGAACTACTGGACCGATTACAAAAATTCTTTCACCATTAGAAAGCTATATAATCCCCGAGTAACATAGGTTATATTATTTAATTCCACGCGGAAGAAGTCGCGCACAACAGCTAGTGAAATATAAATAATTCAAAACAAAGTTATTTCTGCGTAGTAAAACAAAGCATCAATATTCATCGCGTCATGTCAGAGATCCGTATATGTAAATCCGTCAAAGTACCGCCTCGTAGACATGATAACGAGAGAAACGTTGAAACATTTTTTTTAAATACAAGGTCAAAGCAAACTTTGAATAATATAAATACAGAGTCTTCTTATTATCCTCATATTTATCATTGTATAATTAATAATACGAGGGCGTATTTTGGCTACTCATTTGCAATTTTAGTCCATAAGCGGCTTACGCAAAACAAACAAGTACGCGTACGAAATACAATACGAAAACTCTATAAAATTGTAAAAAGGACTTCCGCTAAGTCCCTTAGATATTAAAATAGACTTACAATATTTTACGAATTCTTCTATTTTATATAAACTATTAATAAAGTTTTTAATTTTTGCTATGAGAGATTTAACAGAGGATTTGGTAGAGCCCGCTTTAACATCATCACACGAATTGTCCGGCTCACCCAGTGAAATACCATACAGAAGACAGGCGTCAAATGGAAGCTATTCCGTGTTTTGCCTGAAGAGTTTAGTGCCGGAGGCTTAATTTTAGTCCACTTTCTCTTCTTGGATTGGCGGGAGAGGGGACGCATAGGAAGAGGTATTACCCTCTTGCTGTGCATCTCCTCCTCCGTAGATTAAGGGTAGGCAACGCATCTGCAATTGGAGATGGGCAGGGGTCGCTTCGGATTTTTAAGCGAATCCTGGAGGCCACTTGCTAGTTTGCCACATTGTATTATAAAAAAATCAAAAAATAATATATTTAGATTTTATCTCTCAGCTTGGTTTACTCAGGAAACGGTTCATTGATGAATTTTAAGTAGATACTGTTACTAATCGATTAGGCAATTTAACGGATACATAATCTATTATAACGACTTCCTCTAACTAAATGCAAAAATGAATGCCACATGAATTAATAATGACCTTACTATAAGTTTAAACTTACGTCTTGCGATATTGAGGTCGAAATATTCAATGTATTCGTTTTTAAGTCTACGTAGGAGTGATAAATGGAGTTATATTAATTTGATACTTATTTGGTAATGAATTAAGATGATTGGTTAATTCACGATGTTGGCAATTTCGTACGTTAGTGAGAACTGATATTTATTGATAACCCTATACGATAGAAACGGACATTTTGCTAAGGCAGTTTTTTGCGTGACATCGGTCTAATGAAGCCGTAGGTTAGAATAGAGATGAACCCTAGGCAATTATTTAGTAGTTAGGTTCAATATAGAACCCAAAATAGTCAATCAAACTGCTATATGAAGAACTCTGATTTAAATGCTGTAGTTAGTTATTTAGTTAGTTTTTTACATACTAGCATTTGCTCTCGACGCCGTCTGCGCGGAACTAAGACAAAAGATATTAATATAGCAATAACCTATGTATTTTTTCAGACTTTGTTCAGCATCTATGGAAAATTTTTGCCGAGATTCGTTAACTCGTTTCGGATATACTCTCAAACAAATATCCATCGATCCATCCATCCATCGTAACTTACGCATTTATAATATTAGTAACACATAATTAAACGTTTACTACAACATACCTAACATTACATTTTGCGCCAATTACATTTCCAAGCAAACTTCGCATAAAAGTATAGCGATCTCGTTTATAACGGTGTCGACACACAAGGGCCCTTCATGTGAACTATTCAACAATAAACAAACAACAATACAGACTGACAGCCGGTATCTACTCGTATATATCTCAGCCGACCTTGGTGGGCGGTGTTGGGTGCGGTTCCCACGCGTTCGCCTTGCTGTTTGCGACAGATCGCAAACGACTCGCTCTATTGTGGTGGCAGCTTTGTTTCTCATGTGTGTAAGTGTAACTGATATTAAGACAGCAAGAAAAATTACTATTATTTAAGAAAAGGACAAAGAAAAATGGGTTTTAAGCCCTTTACTTTTATGATATGAATTAACAGTTTTATATTAATTACTAGATGTTGCTCACGACTTCGTCATATAGTCTTACTCGGGGATAATGTAGCTTTCTAACGGTGAAAGAATTTTTGAAATCGGCCCAGTAGTTTTTGAGTTATTGCAATACATACAAACCTTTCTCCTTTATAATATTAGTATAGATTTGAACTTTTGGAGCCTTATACTGACTTTCGAGAACCTAAAAGTGTGTTTACAGTTTTATGTGCGATGTTTTTGGATAGCCAGTCCAATTGTCGAGGTTGTTGAAGAGGTATTATCCTCTTGCTGTGCGTCTCCTTCTTCATAGATTAAGGGTAGGCAACGCATCTGCAATTGCATTGTCGCGGGCAGCGGTCGCTTCGCTTTTTCAGCGTATGCAGGTGATCGCTTACTCGTTAGCCACATTGTAATATAAAAAAAATTGTCAGTATGCAAGATGGTTTAATTTCTTTGTATGTGAACTAGTATAGTATTATGTCTGTAGTCATTAACATAAAGTTTAATGTGTAAATGTTAAAGTATTCAATACATAAGATTAAGTTTATCGACGGATATTAAAATATAAATATTGAACGTAAATATTCATTTGCAAACATATTCTAACATTAAATCGCTTTACGGTCTGGGAATGGGTTTCTGTTGTTGCAATACTTGTTGCGTTCGCCGGAAGTTGTCGTTAAGGATTACGAAGGACTTGCACTCCGGTTTATTCGTAATAGGGTTGTACAAAATTATTTCGACAAAGCTATTTTTTTCATAGGAAGTTTAAGCAACACATTTAATAAAAGACTTCTATACTACTATAGTATAGACCGAAGACCTTAAAGCCTTGTTCAAACCAGGATAGTATTTTAGTCGAGTTGCAAGTAGCATTTATCCGTACCCACGATTTACTACGGTTCGGACTCGTTTTAGCCTTAACCTACGCACTATGATAGTAATTTAGTAACTAAACGTGTCCGAATAGCAACATTTTAGTAGAGTAGATTAGTAAATCCTTTGTTCGGATACTTGCTACTTGCTAATCGACTAAAACACTATCCTATACACATTAGTGCGCTCTGACAATATCAAAGAAGTGTCCCAAAATCTTTGTCCTATGGATAGCACATGATTTTTGGAGAATGCTAATTCAAATCAAGCCCTGTTTATTTATAGTAATAAAGAGAAAACGTAGGAAGCAATCAATGTGATTATAATATCATGGATTTTGATTTCAAAATGGCGACGCAATAACTAGTTTTCCCACGTTCCCGCGCGAAACTAGCGCTCATCAATAATGAAATGGGAATACGTCAGTAGTGTTTTTCAATGTCCCACTTGCTTATAGCAATTATTATTACGTAAAAATAATGTCGGCTAGGGTATACGCATCGTTGAATTGCAAACGTTTTTTTGCAATGTTACTTCAGATTCGGTGGATTATTTTTGTTTTGTTAAAATTGTACAGTTAAATATAGTTACTTTCTTTTAAAACATAAGTACCGTAACTCAACCTCGCTAGTGTGAAAACGCCCTTAAATTAAGTCATGATTGTGTAAACCTAATGCTAATGATGATGTGTCTAAGCTGTCTTGAGACTTGATTTAAAATTTATTCCGCAAAGAAAGTCAGGAAGTATTCATGATAAAATACGATGTGCTATAAATTAAAGATGGCGTCGTTGTTGTTGATACATATAGCAAGATTTGAAAAATCGTTACGTTTGAAAAATATGTAGAAAATTTTAACTTTACAATTTAAGATGTTTGGTATTTTACATTATTTGATGTAAAATGTAGATAAGCATATTACTGAATGAGCTTTAAAATACACACGACTGTACTCTGATTTACGAAATTCGTAACCTTGGCTTAAGAAATGGGAGCGACTCGTGCCGAATTTAGGGTTGTCACAAATTAATATTTTTTAAAACATAAAGATAATATTAGAATGCTCTTATACATTATGTTAAAATAAAAACGTAGTGTTAAGCTACAAACGTTCAGTTTTTTAACTGTCAATTCGAACTGCACAGTTATCAGTTTTGCCTACACACGTCAGTTTTAACTGCGTAATCGAACTGTACAGTCAAAACTGAGCGTCTGTATCCGGCTTTACTTAAATTTCAAGTGATGAAATGGCATAGAAATACTAGAGTACCATAATGTAAGATACATTATGGAACTCTAGTCTATAGAATCAAAGACAAAACACTGCCTATTCATGATTCTATGTCTACCATGTAAGGGTAACACGGTTATATGTGCAATATTACCTTTCAATTATGTCACCTTACGTATTCACACGTAACGCAGCCCTAGTTTAGCATTACTGTAATGATCACAGATAACGATCTGATTTTTAATCTATGACTGAGCAAAAACCGGTTATCAAACAATAGACAATCTTGAATACTCTTTGTTCTCGTAGATCAAATTCGTTTGACGTTACCTAATCTATGATTTCGGGCTTACCCCGGACAATTACCGGTTTTTGTAACGTTTTTTGTATGAGCACTCTAATTTACAATTAACGTAAACTATTTGCCCTCGACAACCGGAGACGTATAATAATCATCCTAGGTGTAATAATTTTACGAACTGACAATGGATAATTGTACAATTATTTTGCAATTACGTTCAAAAATTGGACAATTGTATAATAAGATAACAAGATCATAGTGTGATACGGATATGGTATAAATAAGTATGAAAACAGGATGTATTTATATTATTTAGAGTATATTATATAGGTAGTTTATGAGTTTTTAAAAAGGTTGACTAAGCACTTTCTTTTGTTTTTAATAAGCAACCTTCCTCATTCACAACGTAATTATCATTCAAAATGTTTATGATTGTTTTTTTTTTTTTATATAAGAAAAGGGGGCAAACGAGCAGCGGGAATACCGAGGTGATCAACGACGCCTATGGACATCTGCAGTACCAGAGTTTAATTCAATAAATATTAATTGATCTTATCTTTTTGGTTTTCAGGTTCACAGCAAAGGTCTGAAGTTCGGTATATACGAAGACTACGGCAACTTCACATGCGCCGGATATCCGGGCGTTGTCGGCCATCTTGCCGGAGGTAAATTTCAAATATACGTTTCACAGATTAAATAAGAGAGTATAGAATACTGGTAAACTGCCAAAATCGGTTAATATTAATGTTACTTTTGAACTTAAAAACTTATGTTCGTCCGGAGAGATAGAAAGACGAAGTTTTGTTGTATGTAAAGATTCGGCTCTTTAGCCCAATTATAATATAACCAATGTAGAAAATAATATTATTAAACGTTAAATAACTGAGCCACGACCCCAAATCACAATAAACAAATCGATATCATTAAATTTAATGACGTTATAAAAATTATCTAAGATTATAAATGCTGCGTAACAACAATTAAAAATAATTGAACATAATAATTAATAATAATCTTTAATTTCAACGTAACATGATATACTTTTTATATATTTTTCGTGCATCAGTTAACCCGTTGAACGGAAATATCGTGTATATGACGAATTATAATAACAAATACGATTAAGGAAGTAACAATAACAAGAAATCTGCACATCACTATTTTGTTGTCGGATTGTTTACAATTACGCTTCGTTGGTTGTTGTTGGCCTAAAGGTCTATGTTACCAGGCCACAAAATCTCAAAAAAACAAAAAAAAGATATTTTAGTTTTGCTTTGTATAAAGTAAAACTTACCTTAAATGCCACTCAGAGTCTAAAGTGAGCATTAAACTGTTTTACGTGTGGTAGTAAATATAAATATTTTGGTTGACGTTTTGCAAATCACTTTATTATTCTCCTTTTAGTCGTTTCTAGTCGTTCTGGAACAAGAACCAGTTAAGTTTATAAGTTAAACCTCTAAAAGCTTAAGCAAAAAACCTATAATAAGGCGGATTGTAAACCGATAACGTCAATTTTAGCAGCACCAACATACCAATGTTTGTACAAATATTGGATCCAACTTTTCACAATGATTACTAGACACGTTTCATTATGTAAGTTGTATGATGGGTAGCAATTGATCCACTTTCCGTGACGGCCGTGAATGTCAATAGATGAACGTAATTGCCTTTTATGCTATACGAATATTTAATGGGCAATTTCAATTTTATAATATATTTAGCACTGTTATTCAATGGGGTCATGTTACAGCATTACGTTACTTTAGGTGTGATATTATGAAATTAAAAGTCATCGAAAATGCAGATAATTTTAGTTGTATGAATGACTAAGCTAAAATTATAGTAGGTATACGATTTAGACATTTGAAAGTGTGTTAAATTACTTTTTATAGTGTTTTGGAAGATTTCAAGGAACTACCATTACGAAAATATTTTCTGCTAACTATAATTACAGTCGAACCGGGATAAGCGACGACTGGATTAATGAGAAACCTCTATAAGCGAGAGCCACGGTATGGTCCCGAAGGACTATTTTCATGAAACCTCTATAATCGAGGCAAATACTGCGGTCCCTTGGACTCTTGCTTATTCGACTGTAATGTAATGACTGTAATTGACTTTTCAGAAAGCAAGTTAGCTAACTTTTAAATTGTTAAACTGTTATTTTGTTTAGATGCGGCAACGTTCGCCGCGTGGGATGTAGACTACGTGAAATTGGACGGATGCTACGCGCTGCCCGCGGACATGGACCATGGCTACCCCGCGTTCGGCCGCGAGCTCAACTTCACCGGCAGACAAATGGTCTATTCATGCAGCTGGCCTGTCTACCAGATATATGCCGGGATACAGGTTCGGTCACACTCCTTACTCTAATGTTGCCCTCTTCTTCTCGATGGCTTACAAGTGGAGGAAATAGTGATATCGCCATATAGCGATTCATTTTGTAAATTACGCCATCTAACGACTCATATTGACAATGATAACGTCATCTGGCCTAATCTGCAAGAGAGAGACATAAACAACAGATCAATCAACGCCATCTGTTGGCTCATATTAACAATGACAAAGCCACGTAGCGGTCCTCGTTGACTATGACAACACCACCTAGCGATTTTGATATCAGGTTCATAAATTGGCGGTAGTTATACTTAGCAATAAATGTTTTTCTTTAGAAATAAAATATGATTTTCTTTTCTCAGCCCAACTTCACGTCGATAATCGAGCACTGCAACCTGTGGCGTAACTTTGACGATATTCAAGACTCTTGGGCTTCCGTCGAATCTATCATAGACTACTACGGAAACCACCAGGACGTGATCGTGCCTAACGCCGGCCCTGGACACTGGAACGACCCTGACATGGTAACTTATACTCTTTTAGTAGACCTGAAAGGAGTTTCAACGCCAATTATAGTGAGAACAGCTGTGATAACTGATTATAACAGTTTCATCATCATCATCATTACTATACGTCCCCACCGAGGGGCGAGGAGTCTACCTTAAGAGGTGATTAGGCCATAGTCAACCACGCTGGCTCAGTGCGGGTTGGTGTTGGTCTAGCATAGTATTTACACATTTCGGGAGTCTTCAGTCACTTTCAAAGACGGCCACTGCAGTGGTCTAGTCAAATCTCCTTTAAATATGTCTTACCAGAAGCCAGCGCCTCCTCTAAATAAGATCCCTTACAGAAATAGCTTTATTTACTTTAGAAACTTATCTATAATTTCCATTCGCAGCTGATCATAGGTAACTTCGGTCTATCTTACGAGCAGAGTAAGACTCAGTTCGCGATCTGGGCGATCCTCGCCGCGCCGCTCCTCATGAGCGTGGACCTGCGCACCATCAGACCAGAGTACAAAGCTATCTTGCAGAACAGGAAGATTATAGATGTTGATCAGGATCCACTCGGTATTCAAGGCAGGAGGATATACAAGGTAAACCCCGAAACACTTACTAATATTATAAATGCGAAAGCTATGATAGACGGATGTTTGTTTGAAGGTATCTCCGAAACGGTTTATCGATCCTAGCGATATTTTGCACAGATGTAGAACATCTGGAAGAACCATAGGCTACTTACTATGTTTTTTTATTTGCTCAAAGACAGAGTCAGCAACAGCTAGTTCTTGCCTAATTACTTAATAGAAAATGCTGTTTAAATTTTATTTGTAAAATAAAATACAGTAAAATATTGTTTTGTGAACCTAGGATATGATAGAGCCTTTACGGTGACCGTTGTTTAATAATTATTTTGTCATTTTTATTACACCAATTTTGAAGAGTGACTATTGAACTATAATCTTCACCTAAAGCTAATAATGTTGTGTTTATGTTGTTTTTTATATTAATCCCTATTAATAATCCTCAGCATCGTGGTATCGAGATCTGGTCTCGTCCGATCGTGCCTATCCAAGGTCAGCACTACTCGTACGCGGTGGCCTTCCTCAACCGGCGCACGGACGGCACGCCCTCGGACGTCGCCGTCACTCTGCGCGAGCTCGGCCTCAACAACCCTGCAGGATACAGGCTCGAGGTAACTTTTGTTAGGGAAGACTGGATTTATTGACGAGTATGGGCCTCGTCAAGGCCTAATGGTTTGGTCCCCCTCCCCCTTTAGAATCGAAAAATATAATATATGTAAAAATAGCGATCATTCGAATAAGATCATAATCCTAGTTACTCGCCCCCACCGCCCACTAGAACTTGCTAGAACATCGGCTAGAAAAGCTCACTTACAGGTATTACAAGAAGGGGAAGGATAATCTTTTTAGAAGGGAATAGATTTTTCAAAGAAAATGGGAACGGAAAATAAAATATGAACTATAATCTGATCATAATGCAGTCACTAGTCAAGGAGAAGGTTTATAGCCGGAAGAGTAATTGTAAATGTTATTCAGCGAGTCATGAGTACGAATTGATTTTGTTGTAATTCTGTCACCAGGACTTGTACGAAGATGTTGACTACGGTGTGCTGTCTCCTCAGACCAAGATCAAGGTGAAGGTGAACCCATCAGGTAAGCAGCGATTCTTACTTTGACAATTACAAGTTCTGCAGTATTTTTTTCTAATGCGCCTGAATATTTTATAACATCAAATATACATTTGTAAATTTGCTATAATATTTTCGCAGGCGTGGTGATACTCCGTGCGGACGCGCAGCCCTCGTTTGGCTACAACGCCATCCCCTCTCGGACGACATACTCGCCGCTAAACGACATTTTTAGACTGACTAAGAAATAACGCCCTCTTACGGACAGTATATAGTTTGAGTCAAAATCGTCAAGATTTACAAGTACAATCCAATAATATGTCCATATAATACTGAAAATAATTAACTTTTGCGCAATAAATATTTAAATACATTTATAGACCTTTTAGAATATTATTTTCTTTGTGACCGTAAATTATAAACTTTATTCGGACTTAAAATTAAAAGAAAAAGTAATTTAATTATTAATTAGTGCATAAATACAACCTAAGGGTATTATTATATGAATTTTAATATTTATTGTGTAAATTAACAATCTAATAATATCTTATCGAGTTTTTTGTTAAGAGATGGACGATCACAATACTTTGAAACAATTAATTTATCTAATACAGTCAAACCTGGGTAAGCCAGACGTCTATTATCAAGACTCATTCTATGGTCCCCGACCTACCTCCATATGCGAGAAACTTGGATTAGATAGAAACCTCTATAAGCAAGACAAAAATCGTGTTCCCTTGGCCTGTCGCTTGTCCATGTTCGACTATATTTAAACTATTTTGTGTTCCCGCCGATATTGTTAGGAACGTTAATGACAACTTTTTTAGTAAATAAAATGCTTTTTCATGGTGAAAAAAATCTGCACTTTAAAATAAATATTTTGATAGATTATAGACTTAACAAGGATCTCTGGTCCGGTAAGAGAGGCGCTGCTATCGCGGGTACTAACCGACGGCCCACATCGGACTCACCGCCTACTTCCTCCACCTCTGGCGGTTAGTTCTGAGTTATGAAACCTACTTGGATACCGAAAATGCCATAAAATAAAAAAAACTAGATAAATACAATATGATAAAGGCCTTTTGACAGTTTTTGGTCAATGAGTGGCGCTAGTAAGTTGAAGTTTGACTTATGCCCACCGTTTCATTTTTTGGTCGACGTGTGGCGCTAATATGTTGAAATAATTTAGTTTGACTTATACCTACCGTTTCAGTTTTCCTTGTTGGTCTATTTCTAGATCTCTTTTTATAAGTTTTATGTGATTGTCCATCTTTGAATGTCTATAAGAAATGTAAACAATGCAATCGGTGTAAAGTTTACCATGAATTTCTCTCTACGTTGGATTTAGGTTACAATTTATTTATACATACTTTATTCTCATTAGTGTGATAGATACACGCTCTTACAAAATAAAAACTAATACTTTGTAAACAAATAATTTAAACTATTGTTAGTAATATCAATTCTAACTTATACACCTTTATCTCTGAATTTTGTTGGTGTAATCTACGCCCGGTAGGGGCGCTGCAAAAATGTCATTTTGTCGATGACGTTACTAAAAGTTTTTCGCTAATATTCGTGATAAGCATGGTTGATTTTATTTCACAGCTTTTATTAAAAAAAAACTTGATATTTGTTATGAAAATGTAAAATAGTTTAACTGACATTTGTTTACAGAGTTAATGTTTTCATTTGGAACTGCGTATTAGCTTTCGTGTGAAGTTCGTGGAGATTTATTTTGCCATTACTTATACCTAGGGTAAGGATGTACATTATAGTTGTGTATAAATGTAAGATTTTTTTGTAGAGAACACAATAAATAACTTTTTTTTCTAAAAAAAAACAAATTGTTTATTATACAGTAAAATACACGTAATTTTAAGTTATTGAGCAATCGAAGTATAATGTGTTAGGTGTTAATATTATTGAAAACGAAACTATTTGTTAGTTCAGAGTCGAAGGTTGATGGCTTGAAGTTTGCCGCGGTCGTTGCTTGACGTTCTTCCTCAATAACATCTCTGGAACAAGACAAATAACAAATAACAAAGAATTCAACAATAGATGCAGAAGTGGCAAAAACGTGCGAAAAGAAAATCCGTAATATTTTTATCTCAGAGAGTGCATTATTTTAAATAGTCAAATAAAATAACACCAAAAATACTGAAGTAAATACAAACAATCGACAATACACCCAAAAGAAAATAATACCTTGAAACAATACTTGCAAAGAGCACTTATTGTCTTGAAAAGTAACAACAGTAAAAATAAACAAGCGACAGAGAAACTAAAAAAAAAATCAGATCAGATTTTGCAATAAATGAGCTGATAATTCTTCATCACCAATCCCTTAGAGTGCTAAAAGAAGACAAAACAGTATAATATCCTTACAAGAACACCACTAAAAAGATAAAATTTAACAGCAATAGAATCAAAAGAAACAACAAACAGAAGTACTAAGAATTTGTATAAAAGATTTTTAAAATTCTTCCCTTTTAAGACTCAATTCATACGAACCGCACAGACCACAAACGTAGCCATATTTGCCCCGTTTTCTTCTATTGATCTTTAGATACGCCTAAAGACAAGATATGAAATTATTTTCTGTTAAAACATGATATTATAAACACGTTTTTGTTATCGACAGTTTACAAAATACATACCTTTTAAACAATCTATAATGTTTAAAAATACTCTTTTTAATTGTTTTCTTACTTTTTTTATCTTCAACATTTTCATAATCGATACGAGGTATTTTAACGAAAATGAATTCCTTCTGGTCTTCTGATTCGGCCGCATTATCTCCACGTGGGTTCGGATTGAAATAAATAGGTCTGTCAACAAGATTTGTTTTACGTCCGTAATAACTTTGTGCTTTTACATGCTTTATATTCTTTGGTAAGAATAATTTAATTTCGGATTGTGTATCTATGGGTGATATATCAGTATTTATTTCAACATCTTCACCGAAATCATTATTTTTAATATAATTTTGGACTAAGTCACGTTGTTTTAACATTTCGTTGTGATGACAGGCGTTCCTTCGGATGATAAATTTCTCGCTTTGTGGTATAGCTGTGTACCCTTTAAATTGTACGATAGCACGTCGATTGCTTGCATGTCGAAGATGGATCTCTCTGACAACTTTCTTAGTTGATTCGTAAGGTAGAGTTCTGAATTTCTTCGTCGGATAAATATCAAAATGAGCGTCTCTACTTTTCACTTTCCGACCGAGTAAAGATACGATTCTTTTTTCTGTAGTTGTTGATAATTCTGGTTTTTTAGCGAAGAAGTAAGAGTTATATTCTAACAGGCCCGGGTCTCGTTGTATTTTGAAGTCTATTATCTTTGGACGTGTAGGTCTTATGCCGTCCGTCGATGTAATCGACTCACTCAGAGACATCACTATTAATATCTGGAAAATAAAAATATTATAAATTTAACGTAACTTTGACAAAAGAAATGGATTTTTTAACTACTGAAATAAGTTAGGTATCGCCAAGTTTGGAGAGATTTTTTGTCGGAGGCCAAGGCCCACTTCGGGTCATCGTGTCACCCTAGTTAGTTAGTTTTTTAGTAATTATATTAATTTCTTGATAAAAGGGATAGAAAGGTCGTTATCACTATTTAGACTATTTGCTATTCGCTTCTATGAATTGTATGTAATCTACATACAATTCTTTTCATTATAAAGTTGAAGTTCAAAGACAATTATTCATTGTTTAAAGAATGTATCTATGCAACTAATATCTAGATAAATAGTTCTCCTCTCATAGAAACAATGGATAATAAGAAAATAAATGTAAAACAATATGAAAAACATTGCTTACAAAATATCCAAATACTTTTAAATCTATAAAAACAGTAATATTATTAAAATTGTAAAAGATTATAGAATTAACATTTAATTCACTCAAATAAATTAACTTTTAAACTTTAATAACTTAATTTCGAAGTAATATATTCGAAAAACCGAATAATAATTGAACTTCGAACACGAACAATCTAAAAAACCAAGCATTTGATTCCGTTACTAAAATTATCCCGATTAGATATAAATTAAAAGGATTTTTAAAATAATTATTATCCGCGCTTAATCGAGCTTTTATAAAATAAAGATCATACTTTATCATGTCCCGGCGTCTGTTTTTTATCACTCTCACATATAAGTAACAATTGTACAACACGACAAAATATTGCAACCTTTTCGTACATATTAAAATTAAATAAATATTAAAATAAATTTAAAACACAACTTTCACTTGTGCCAGTCGAAATGTAAATGATAATAAATTTTCTATAATTCTGAATAAATATCTAAATAATAAAAAAAATAAGATAATATATGAATAAATTGAATTGACAACATCACTTACCAATAGCAGATTCATTTCTGATATCACATTTATATAATGAGGCAACATGCAAAACAAAATGATGTCCTTCTTCAACGTATAGTTTATAAATGACGAGAGAAGACAATCCATCCGTGTAAAACTAAATCATAACAAATGATTCATAAACGCATCATATAATTAACTATTATAACGTAATGCTAATTACGTAATCTATTACATCAAGCATTACGCGAACGCATTGATCTTAACCGTGAAACAGTCGAAATTAATAAATAAACAACTCGGTTACCCTAGCTTCATTAGATCGATGTCATGCAAAAAACGGCCTTAGACGAAAGCTAAATCTCCGTTTAGCAGAGGAGGAGTAATCTACGAGTATTAGAGTACATTTTTTGATAGTGGAAATTCTTAGAGCTTTTTCCTTTTAGTTAAGCAAATTATTAAAATAAATGAACATTTAAAAATCACATTATAAAATGAATAAACACTAACACGACCGTAATATAGAGACTTAGTAAAGGTTATATAGTACACATTACGATTTCTCACGAGACAGCAAAGTTTTTCCACGACCATATATAAACAAATCAATATACTATTTGCAAATAGTTGTCTAAGTTATGTTTAACAAAAAACTTAACTGCAACTTAAAAAGGTTAAATGTTTCGACCCATGATGGGCTCCATTTTTCGCAACTCCACGACTATCGCGTATTTTTCGTGAATACACATATTTTTGAATTTCTTCGCCGATATGTGCAGGTTGATTTTGATTTTTTTTCTTCACCTAAGAGCGTTTGGTAAATATATACATATCAAAATCGAAAAACACATACATGGCGGAATTCGAACTCGGGACCTGCAGTTTACAAGTCAAGAGCTAAACCCCTGAGCCACCGACGCTCTAAAAACTGCAACTTAACAGTTAAAGCTTTCAGAAACCAAGCGTTAACAAACTATAGTGAGGCTTACATAAGATTTAAGAATGTAATTGAATATGAATTTAAGGTAAACAAGGCGTATTAACGAAATAATTGAAAACATCGCTTAATTTTCAGAAATGTGAGAAAGGAGCTTGGTATTTAGTAATTGTGCTTTAAATGTTTCGCCAAAAAAACAGTGGAAACTCACGTTTAGAAAATTAAATAACAAACTTTTGAATCTATTGTTTGTTTGTTATTTCAAAAATAATGCTATTATTTCGCAGTCAAAATAAAAATAAACATAAATATTCTATTAACGATATTCCTTTAATAGAATACTATTGTTAGAGTTTGTTAGTAAGCAGCGCTTTTCCACCTTTTGTTAAACAGCGGAAATCTTTATTATCTACGTAAATATGTAAGTATAATATAAATAATAAATACAGGATAAATAATAATGTACAAAGAACATAATTTACAAAGATATAATATACTATAGATGGAACACTCGAAGCCTAAAAGTGAGGCATTTTCTTTGACCTCCGGAGGTCAAACGTAGGGAGATTTCCCTTAGTGTTAACCTCTAAATTACATTTGCCGACATAAAAAGTCGACCGAATGTAATCTCTTTTCTCAAATTTAAATTTTATTTCATATTATTTACTAAAGCTTAATATTGTAATTAATATAGACATTTTTAAAACGCTAATTAAAAATGTATAACAACAATAAAACAAAAATAGTCTTTGTTAAATATTGTTTAAATTTAAATTGTTTTCAATAAAATAATAATAATTAAAAACGATAATTAACGTTTTAATGAATGTTTTAGTTTATTCTACTGTTTATTTTAAAAGTTTAAAAAAACACACAATTTCCCAAATTTGGGAAATTTTTTCATGATACTGGCAAGTTTTTTTTAAAATCTTTCTTGGCACGCTTTTTAACATCAAATTAGTATGGAGTGCTCCCTCTATGTATAATATCTCATTGATAATTGGTAAGTAATAATAACTCCGTTTCCGGGGATCACGAGGCCGAGTTCATTTAGAGACGCGATAATGTCGCTCGCAAAGGACGTTAACCCGAAAACAAATACAATGGAGTTATAATAAACTTTGTATTCATTTATCATTTATATCGAATTCTAACCTAGACTAATATTATAAAGAGAGAATCTTTGTATTTTTGTATTTTTGTTTGTATTGAAATAATGCAAGAACTACTAGGCCGATTTCAAAAATTCTTTCACCATTACAAAGCTACATTATCCCCGAGTAAAATAGGCTATATAATTTAATTCCACGCGGACGAAGTCGCGCACAACAGCTAGTTGTTCCAATAAAGTAATTCAAATTACAATTATTCACTCATTTATTCGTCCAAAAAGTGGTTGGTTATTGTATAAAACTTTTATAAACAAAAGGTTTAAATTAGACATTGTAGATAAACAAGTTGAATTAGGCATTTTAAATAATTATTAACCCCCAAATTCCGAAAAAAATTAGTACAAGGATGTTCTTTATTTTGGAATAAATTTTATGTATATACCAGTACCAAAAGTAGAAAGTACAACAGTAATAACGCTGGTTCTCATTTTGGAATAAATCGGTAAGAGTTTGAAGATAAAAATTCTTGCAATTTAAAATTGGTCATAAAATCTTAATTAGAATAATACCAACTTACAATTTGTTATGATAGAGTTTAATATAAATACGAAAGATTCAATCGTATGTAATTTCCCACGTGAAAATAGATAATGAAGTGACTACGAAACTAAAACAATAATAATCCCTGCGTTCTTCTTCTATACTGTTTAAAATTCAAATATTTTATCAAACCATAATCTAACCTTATTTTGGCTAAGTTAATTCTTCCTTGGTATATTTATAGCTTCTAAACTTCAAATTAAAAGACCAGTCACTTCGAATTGCGGTAGATGACGGACAGTCTGTCGAAAATCATCAATTGTGCAACAGAACGTATACCCTTCGGAGGATATATCAGGATGCCATGTGAGCCAGGAGAAATCACTATTCCCTCGACATAAATCTGGACAGAAGAATAAATTCTGCGCCTCCTCTCTCGTATAATGAGGATTGTTAATTCCCACAAATGCTATCCCACGCTTGCTATTCGGTTCATATACAACTTTGTAGTAATATTTTGGAACAGGAATCACAGGATTATTGTTCATATCAGTATGAAGATATACATCGACCGCTATTCCATGTTGATTAACAAGTTGTGATACACCGAATGTACCAGTATAAACAACAGTACTGTAACCTACATCATGAATATGATTTCTCAAATCTACTTCCAATGTATTCCAATTGCCACCGTTGAAACCGACCCACTGTGGTGCGCAATTGACATAATGAAATGTTGCCCGTTCACTGAATGCGAACGCAAAATCAGTTTTAGCAGCAAGATGTCCTCTTGATAGGAATTCAGATTTGCTCACGTAAGTATTTACTCTGTCACCAACGAGTTGGGCGACGGCGTTCTTCTGTCCCGCCGGTGAGAATAACGAATTAACAGAAACATATCCGTACACACTGTCATCAATAAAGAATGGCCTTTCGACTCTAGTTTGATACATTGCGTTGTAAGGTTTCTGTGTGTATTTGGAATATATAGCATTCAATTCGAGTTCATTGAAGCAAGACTCGTAAACAGGATAGAAGATATTGTCGATTTTGTAGCCTACTTCATATATTGCGTTATCTTCAAAGCAGGTACGGTTCGTACGATCGCTAAAGTATGACGGTGGACTAGTACATTTGAATTCACTGAAAGTTGATGGCGAGTTTAGCCATTCATCGTTCCCAAACACGTCATCATTGATGCAATTTATTGTCGCTGTACTTCGTTCTTGTGTCGTATGTGAATTACGAATACTACCTTGGTCTATACAACTTAGAGTAATGCTGTCCCCGTATTGTATTACTATGTTCCCATCATTATCATTGGGTTCCAAGAGTTGTCCATTTCTTAATATAACAGGTAACGGTTGACCGAAATGTGTCCTCGTGTTTAGTGTACATCGCTGATTTTTTGGTGCATTAACAGCACAAAGTATTGCTAAGAACAGACGCTGTAGTATCATAATTTTGTAAGTTTAATTCATGATTATTTAAAAAAAAATACTTGATAATTTTGTTGAGGCCGAATGATTGTTGACAGTTATGACAGGATTTGTTGTTTTTTGACTTTAATAGTTTTAAAATAAAGTTGATGAATGGTTTTAATTATAAAGCCATGGGTCTCGGAATAAATATGTGTTCAGAAATTATGCCCATCATATCCACGTGCACCAAAGATATCTGTGAAGTCGACCAACTCGCACTAACCCCGCGTGGTTGATGCCCTTGTCACCCCCTAGGGTAGGAGCCGAGCTCCTCGGCGGGTACGTATAGTGAGCTGATGATGATGATGGCCATCCAAACTAAGTACATGTACGCCCAAGAAGCTTCTTTTCTGACGGAAGAAACCAATAGCAGAGCCTCTCTAACCGGGCTTGATATCAATGTTTAACTGTTGTGCTACTATAAAGCCGTTTACGCACCAGGATAGTATTTTAGTCGTGAAGCAAGTAGCAACTATCCGAACAAAGGATTTACTTATCTACTCCACTAAAATGTTGCTGTTCGAACACGTTTAGTTACTAAATTACTATCCTAGGGCGTAGGCTTAGGCTTAAACGAGTCCGAACAGTAGTAAATCCTTTGTTCGGATAAATGCTACTTGCTACTCGACTAAAATACTATCCTGGTGCGAACGAGGTTTAAAAGACACTAGAGATAAATCACAGATTTGCATAGTTTTCTTTCCGAAGGAGCGAAATCTAAATATAGGTACAAACAATACTGCTGAAAATAAATCTTATTTGACCTTGAAATTAGGAAAAAAAACTCGATTTGTTAGTTTATTACATTAATTCATAGCAAGAAAACATTCGCCGTAAGTTTTTTTTTTCATGTTGTAACAATAAATGTCACGTACATTAGAATTAATTTAACAATACAGTTTTTTTAAGTCTTAGTTCAAAATGACTAAGATATTAAAATCACAAATAATAAATAGGTAGTTTATTCGTATTTTTTTCATATTAATTAATATCAGCCACTAGCAAAAAGGTTAAAAAAGGTTAAAGGTTTCGACCCATGATAGGCTCCATTTTCCGCAACTCCACGACTAGCGCGTATTTTGCGTGAATACACATATCTTTGAATTTCTTCGCCGATATGTGCAGGTTAGCCACCAGTATTAATTATGTTATTGGTAAAATATGGTCCGCCAGACTATTTACTTAGGTCATTCTGTAAATTCATGAAACAAATAAGCATCTTTACGGAGAATTATGCAAATAATAATGGTTTTTAACTGAAGCTTCATGATATGCTATTGTACAGATTAACAATGTACATTGCAAAGATATATTATACTGTAGATGGAACACTCGATACCTAAAAGTGTGGCATTTTCTTTGACCTCCGGAGGTCCAATGTAGGGAAATCTCCCTAAGTGTTAACCTCTAAATTACATTTGCCGACATAAAAAGTCGACCGAGTGTAACCTCTTTTCTCAAATTTAAATTGTATTTCATAGTATTTACTAAAGTTTAATATAATAATTAATAGAAACATTTTTAAAACGCTAATTAAAAATTTATAACAACCATAAAACAAAAATGGTCTTTGTTTAAAATTGTTTGGATTTAAATTGTTTTAAATAAAATAATAATAATGAAAAACGATAATTAACGTTTTAATGAATGTTTTAGTTTATTCTACTGTTTATTTTAAAAATGTAAAAAAATCACACAATTTCCCAAACTTGGAAATTTTTTTCATGATACTGGCAAGTTTTTTTTTTTAATAATTTCTTTCTTGGCACGCTTTTTAACGTCAAATTAGTATGGAGTGCTACCTCTATGTATAATATCTCTTTGGTACATTGTATGCACAATTTATTTATTTTTAGGTTATCTTCGTACGACGTCTGCCTAATATGCCCTAATTATTATCGTGTTCAAACAATCAATAAATAACAATGAAAATATTAAGATGTTTATATTTGTACATATCGAGCGTGTAAGCAGAATTTGGATATCACATAAATAAAACAAGCATTCGCGTAACAGCATTCACGAGTGACGCTCGCGCCGAGCCAACAAAATACCGCGAAACATTCTTATTTTGTCATGAGTAGACAATTATTTATTACTGGCCAGTAACAAAACAGTTGTCATATAATACTGGCAGCATGGCACGGAAATTGGTGAGTTTTAATTTTATTATCTGTATATATTTCTTTATTACTGCTTGTTTTAAAATTTCACATTAGTACAAAATGTATTTATTGATTGTTTGTTTAATTTTTGTTTGAAAGTACAGCTTTGTTAACTTTATTTTGGACTTTAGTATGTGGAACGACCAATCACTCTTGTATTTGATAAGTATAGCCATGTTTTTTTACCCTATTTCCATTGTAATTTATAATTAAGTGTACTTTTAATCTAAATATATTTATCTCTTAATCACAAAATTTAAAAAAAAGTCTCTTTCTCTGTCCCTATATGTGCTTAAATCTTGAAAACTACGCAACGGATTTTGATGTGTTTTTTTAATAAATAGAATGATTGAAGAGGAAGTTTTAACATCCATAAAATCGTGGAAAAATACTGTTATTTTTAGGTTTCTAATGTAATCTAAATAATTATTTTTTTTATTCATTTTTGTTGTGTATTTAATATGAGCATTGCACCCGTGAGAACCATGGGCGCTTGTGTATAATAAAATATAAGATATTTGTACTATTGAGTCTAAATATATTCCTTTTTAAAAGAAATTGCGTTTAACAATATATTGTTTTTCTAAAGTGTGTCAACACAAAAAAAGTAAATTAGATATTGCACGATGTCCGGTGGGCATTAGTCATGTCCTTCAATTTAATTTAATTTTGTCGACGATAAGTCGTGTGTCAGTTTTAGGCTTAAATTAACTTTAGTGGGACACAAGCGTTTATTTCCAATTACAGTCTTTGTCTCGCTTATAAAGGTTTCTCTCTAATCCGAGTTTCTCGCTTATGGAGGTAGCTCGTCGGGACCAGAGAATGACTCTCACTTATAGAGGTTTCTTGCTTATTCAGGTTTGACTGTACAAGAACAAAAATTTAACACAAAGGGATGTGCTTTTAACACTGCTTAACTAAGTTGGTTTATTTTAATTGTCATTGTAAGATATTTTAAAAATATTAATAAGAGGGTAGGTTACTAGAAACTCGTGAAGATCCTCGCGTACAAAGCACGGCTTTGTTCGTTTTATCTCAAAATCTTCTTCTTTTCACTCAAATTTATTGTACACAGGTAGTTTTTTTTACTAACTATCAACGCCCAATAATCCTACCTGATGTCGACCAGAATAGTCGATGTTATTGAAAAAAAACGTAGGTAGTTGTGAATACAATCTACCTACTTTTTATATATCATTAACTTGCTATAATATCCCATGTAAATAAATAATTTAAATCATACACAAAACACGTGTAAATTCAGTTCCATATTCCTATTTATTACATAAGTAACGAGTAAATGGAATAATACTAAACACAGACTATCATTATTCCACATAACCTCAATTAAAAGACCTTTGACACAATTTTGACATAAACATGTGTTGCTACTTCGATAGCGTCATTCTAGAATATTCTAACCACTTCTAGATATTAATCATTAGTAATAGA
The DNA here is from genome assembly GCA_013186455.1 of Papilio dardanus tibullus. NCBI lineage: Eukaryota > Metazoa > Arthropoda > Insecta > Lepidoptera > Papilionidae > Papilio > Papilio dardanus. Next base: position 743,625 of record QDHC01005832.1, on the reverse strand, counting down.
ATTATTTATATTAGAGTAATATTGTTGTATTCTAAAAAAAAAGTCAGGAAAGGTTACTTTGCAAATAGGTGACTAAGATTATTTTTTGTATAAAAACTTACTATTCGACTATTTTCGTGAAACAGAATAATAGTTAATTATATCCAATTATATTTGAACGAAAAAAAAGTTTTTGTTTCCATGTATGTTACTTAAGCAAGTTTATTTATAGTTATTTTAATATATTTTTCCAAGAAATCATTTTAAAAGTATGACTTGAAAGCATAATAGCAATCGTTCTTTGTCTAAAGATCTGCAAGCTAACATACATACAGTTTTTTTTTGTAAAAAAGATATTTGTATGAAAAAGTGTAGATAGTTTAGGATGTCGTGTCTGTAATAGCTTTAAATATGTAGTCACGTGAATTTAAAATAACTCTTCTGCTGGCGTCTATTTTGGTACCATCTTCAGTCAACTATAAACGGATACAAAATTAGAAATAGTTATACTCGTAGATATGTTAGAAGCTGAAAAAATACTCGTGTACCAGTTAAATGGATTTATTTTATATTCATTAATTAAAGAAATCCTAAGTTCGTAAAGCGAACTTTATTATTAATTTATAAAACAAAATTATTATCTTCTTTTAAAAAGTCTTCTTTATAAGACAGGCGTGAAATGGAAGCAATTCCGTGTTTCGTCTGACGAGTGTGGTGCGGGAGGCCTAATGTTAGTCCACTTTCCCTTACTATCCTTTTCTTATAAGAAAATGATGGGAAGGGGAAGTGGATTTGACAGGGAAGGGGACTCATAGGAAGAGGAATTATCCTCTTGCTGTGCGTCTCCTCCTCCGTAGATTAAGGGTAGGCAACGCATCTGCAACTGTAGATGTCTATGGGCAGCGGTCGCTTCGTTATTTCAGTGAATTAAGGCGGCCGCTTGCTCGGTTGCCACTTGTTAATATAAAAATTAAACAAAATTACAATAATTTTATTCAGGGTGTGATTTGGCACGTCATGAAGAAAAGCACTCCACTACTCAAGGTGCCAACTCAAACGAGTACTAGGAATACATAACACACGTATTATACTTAATTTTTTTTTCCAGTGGCTCCTGGTACTTTTCCTCTGCATCCTCAACCAGCAGATCAACACCTTCGTCCTTCATCCGGCGGAAACACCTTCAGAAACAATAGATGAACATAACCTCAAAGAAGAAATAGTTAATAATGAAGAGAAAATATCAAATTTAACAAGACAAATTTCTGATGATTACAAAAAATATAGTTACTTAATAACTACGTATTTATAAGAATTATGTGATAATAGAAAAACTATCATATTGTAAATACAGTTTAGATAATATTGACGATAAGTATGCAATTTGACGGCAAAAAATAGCAAAAAATCAACTCATTTTGATGCTATTTCTCTCTCTCTCTCTCCCTACCGCTGATCCCATCTTGTGCTGGGGTCAGCTTTCCTAATTTTTATGCTATTTCTATAAGATTTAAATATTTTTAACAATCAGAAAGTAAGGCCGATTATAGTTTAAAGCATTTGAATTGGCACGTCAAATACAAGACTGCTCTACTGCCCAACGTGCCAACTCTACTCTATACAGAGAAGTTGTTAATACAGCTTTTTGTATGTATACAAGTATATAGTATTATCATAAAAAATCTAAACTAAACCTTTTTAATAACTAAAATCGTACCTTTTAGTAATATATTCTACAAAGATATTTAATTACAACACTTTCACATATCGTCATAGAACAAACATGATGATTTGTCTGAACGTGACATTACAAAGTTTAGCTGTTACATATGATAAAATGATATTAATTTCAATTAACAGTCACGCATTGTATTTAACCCTTAAATGCATGATTTTTTATTGCGGCCTGGAATGAATGATTACAAAATTACGGACGCCCTTCTTATAAATATAAACTAAGTCGACCGCCAAATAGAAATGTAAAAAAAATAGATTTGCTGCCGTAACTTGCATATATTTTTAAATATTATACATATACCACGTGACTTCAATAAAATAACGTGAAACGTGGTATGTGTACATTTGGCAAAAAGATGCATTTAAGGGTTAACTAAGATTTATAACCTTTTAATTCCATAATATAATATAGCATAATATGAGGGACATTTTTCTAAGTCTTTCAAACTCTGCAAAGTACCCTACTTTGCACTCTTATTAGGCTTCATAAGAACGATGTAACGCAAAAAAAGGCCTTACGCCGTAGCAAAATCTCCATCATTCATCCTATTTGAACTAATATGCTCATGGGCGTCGCCTAGAGATGGTCTACGGGTGGCTGCCTCCCCTCCTTGGCGACGCCCACAGACATGCTCTTGCTTCTATTAAGCTTTTCATTCATCCTAGACTCCTACATTACAAAGAAAAATATATAAGTTAATCTTAATATATATAAATCTCGTGTCACAATATTTGTCCTCAATGGACTCCTAAACCACTTACCCGATTACAATAAAATTCGCACACCATGTGCAGTTCGATCCAACTTGAGAGAAAGAATAGTTTAAATCTCAAATTATAGTCGCAACTAGCGACCCGCCCCGGCTTCGCACGGGTGCAAAACTGATACTAAATACACTACAGAAAAACTGTGAACATTGTATATAACAGCCATACTAACAATAATTGAACCTGTGCGAAGCCGGGGCGGGTCGCTAGTATTTATATATTTTGTATGTTTTGTACGATGTTGAATGAAACACTTCGACTCATAAACAATAGGAAAGTTTAAGAATGTTATAATGATTACAAACTAAATAGAACTATAGATGTATTATATCAGAAAACATAATAAGACAATTGTAATACTTGAATGGGGTGTACAAATAAAAACCAAATCATGTAAATAATAACTATTCAAAGTTACAACATTGATGGGATGTTACCATCTGATAAATAGCATAATAAATAAAATAATTTGGTAACTTTCTTCGTTTTTTTTATTAAACTATGGTTAAAGACTTCGACCCATGATGGGCTCCATTTTCCTTCACTCCACGACTAGCGCGTATTTTGCGTGAATACACATATCTTTGAATTTCTTCACCGATATGTGCAACATCACGATGTTTTCCTTCATCGTAAGAGCGTCGGGTAAATATGTACATATGAAAATCGAAAATCACATTGGTACATAGCGGGATTCGAACTCGGGACCTGCAGTTTACAAGTCAAGAGCTAAACGCCTGAGCCACCGACGCTCTAATATAAAACTATGGTTCGACGCTCTTACAGTGAAGGAAAAAATCTTTGAAACCTGCACATATCGGCGAAGAAATTCAAAGATATGTACTGTACTTAATCTGATCTGGGCCAGTGTGGTTGACTATGGGTTAGTCTCTACTTAAGTTAGGCTCCGAGCCCTGGGGAGCTACCAAAGTACTTTTCGATTTCCAATATCGCTAATGGAATCGGCAAAAATGTATGAAACTGAAATTTACATTCGATAAGTCATGTGCTTGTCACGTGTGAGATATCGAACGTGATTGTCACATTTTTGACGTTCGCAATAGATTCGCTTCGTAGCGAATGTACTTTTGGTAACCCCCTGGTCGTGTTTAAACACTTAACTAAAGAGGTTAACTATACGAGTACTTACTGATAAATAACTCTCGTTTGCTAATGAGGCGATAAAGCTTTGTAAAGAAATATTTATTCAATAACGGGAACTTGATAAGCAGATGCTTAGACATATGAGTAAAAAAATATAAATATCACCCTTTTTTGAACCCTTATGTTTTTTTTTAGCTTTTAAAACTTTGAATTATTAAAAATCTTCGGTATTAATTATTGGATTATGGACTATTATGATAACTGTTAGTTAGGTACTATTATAGTCACTGTAGTTAGAATTAACTATTAAATTATTCAGAATATAATTATTTAACGTCAAATAATCGGTATTTGTAATTACTTAAAGTGATAATTAATTAATAGTAACTAAAAGAAATTAATTAGGATTATTTTTGGAGGCGATGTTAACGCGTTATAACATTATTTGGATCATTTCGTATTATTTATCGTACGACGAAGATACAAGGAGTAACAAATAGTTTGAAAAATGAACCAGTTTACTGTAAGTTGTTTATTTATACTGTTTATTAGTTTGTTGTTTAGACCCAAAGTAATTCTATAGTGTCTAAGGGTCCGAACAGACAGACCGGAGCGTAGAACATAGCACATTTCTTATCGCAAACAAAATTGAGCTTTATTCGATTGAAACAAGAATGTTAAAATTGTCATAGTGTTTATTAAGTTTGATAAGAAAAAACGTGCAAAATTAAATCAATTTTTGTTGGAAACTAATAATGCTTAATTTTGTTTGCGATAAATGCTCTGCTTTACTTTCCTGTCTGGCTGAATGTAACGTAAACCTCTTTATTCCGAAACGAGAATCAGCGTTATTACTGTTGTACTTTCTACGTTTGATACTGGTATATTCATAAAATTTATTCGAATATACAGAACAGCCTTGTTCCTGGTATTTCTTATGATACATAATTTGTTCCAATGAGACCCCTGGTTTATCTTATTTGGTTCCGAGTGCCCTCCAGTATCGTATAATCGACGACTAATTGGTCCTCGTTTATCGCAGTACTTATTTTATTTTTCGTAATAAGGGGGATTATGTCTATTATATTAAACGAACCAAATGTTTCTTTTGCAGTTTATAATAACTATATTAATTGCGACAGTATTGGAAGCTACATTCATAGAAACTTGTAGCAAACCTAATAATAGTTTGAAAGAAATCCGAAGTGCTAAAGACAAAAATATAATAAAAGTTCAAAGTTTTTCCGATATTATAACAAATATATTATTTAGGCATGTTACGAGAAAAATCGCAAACATAATATCGGTGCCGAAAGCTCTTGGAATGGCGGCCATCTTTAATTTTTTACAGTTAGTTGCTGGATTTTTAGCATTCGTTCTTGATAATAATTACTTGACTTACATTTTGCCTAATTTATGGGGCATAATTACTGGTGCTATCGGGTGAGTTTTGAACAAATATTAATGCTTACTGCCTTAATCAGAATATCTAAATAGTTAAGCAGCCTACAATTTTCATTAATTAAACAACGAACTCTTTAGTAATCATTGCAATTCTCTGAGTGCTGTAAGGCTGATTAGTTAAGAACTAAATTGCTGAAATAATATTCTATTTAATTTCTATGTCCTTGTCCTTGTAGCCATTTATTTCGACTACAATATTCTGCGTGGCTTCAGCAACAGTGTTTAGAACTTTTGTATGGCGTAGAATAATGTAATTTGTATTTTCAGATCACTCAATTACGCAAGATGATGACCCAAATAAAAAAAACTAAAGGACTATCATAAAAAAATCCAAATTAAATGTAATGTGTAAACGAATCATTTCTAACATAGACTTGTCTAAAGCCTTGAACGAACTACGATATTGTTCTATTCAAGTAGCAAGAAAAGTAACAAAACGTGACCGAACAGCAACATTTTAGTAGAATAGATTAATAAATCATTTATTCGGATACTAGCTACTCGACTAAAATACTATCCCGGTGAGAACAAGGCATTAGTTACTGTCGAATGGTTACATAATTAAAAGTATTTGTTGTTTTATTTGTTTTTATATTAAAATCTCCATTACTGTGATACAGTCTAACAGATATACTTCGTATCTAGTAAATTATTTCATTTTTCAGTACAAAACGTTTCAAGGACGTTTATTTTTGTAGATACGTACATTGCACGATCACGTAAACAAATGCTTATCGAGTTACACAGTCAACTAATCTGTGATTTTTTTGTGACTGAAGGGCACTGTTTGCCTAGAGGAGGCATTTACAGATTCACCGGGCTTGAGGTGGCAGGGCGCAGATGGCGTTTAGCCTAAACCTCGTTTAAGAGTAACTAAGCTCGAGGTCTCCCTCGGGAACCTCGGCTCGGGCCTTTACTTCAGTATTATTACCGGATTGGGATCTGTAAATTTTAATACATTGCTATTTATATTGAAAACTGCCAACTATTCCCCCCCCCCCACCGTATACGTGCTTGAATATGTGTTTCGGCAGTGAATACTCTATTATAAAAGTGGGTACTGTCAGACTAGCAGAATGCTCGTTGTGTAACATGTAACGTTACACCGCGTATCAGTACCTAAGAGACAACAAATAAAACTCATTTTTATCTTCCCCTTTAAAGAAATTACTCATTTATTTTACTATTACATGTAAATAACATATTTTATTATCTTTGGGAAAACAAATAGCAATTATTACAAATCAACAAATCTTATAGAAATATAATCTGTAAAAAATGCAAAGCTAATATAGATCACGTAACTATTTTATTAGCATCTGAAATAACTTCATTTTTTTCCATTTTTTTTATTATCATTTCTTATTTATGATTGCACAATATGCGCATATTTTTTATTTTACAATTTTTTTAATAGCGTTGCATTTTTTATTATTTTTAAAGTTACGATGAGACTAAAAACATACATTTTAAATAGGTTAAGCCGCGAAAATGCTAAAAAGTGACATTTCTTAAAATTTCTGTAAGACTGTGTACATGACCATTTCCCTGAATAACTCAAAGACATTAAAAAATATTATAGAGAGGCCATAAATGACACTTTGCTTTAAGCATTTTTCGCATAGTTGCCTTAGCGCCATTGATTATTCAATAGTCAAGTTGATTCAGTAGTCATTTGACAACTGGGATAGGACTAGTGTGAATGTGACTACTGAAAATATCCCGTCTTCATATTTTTAATGTCTTTGATTAGAATAAAAGATTTAATTCTGAAAGTGCCGTGCAGATATTGAAGTATTTCAATGAAACATAATGTAAAACTATCCATGACAAGTACAAGTCCACAATACAGACTATACACATCTGTCATCGGCCCTTCGTCTCGTTGAAGGCAAAGGTTCTTTATACCTCTGCATAGCTCTCCAATTAGCTTTAGCTGTGGCACTAAATTCGTCCATATATTCAGTCCTACCGGGAAATTCTCCGAACCATATTCGCATTGTCTTCGGTGAGACGCCTGTGTGTACGGGGCTCGGCGGCTCTATGGTCGGTCTGACGGTTGGAGGAGGCTCGGTAAAGTGAGTCGGATCTTTGTAGCATCTGAGCATGCCTAGTCTATGACTTTCCATAGGGATGGGCGCGTTCGACTGTGTCGCAGCCATTACCTTTGTGTATTCCGTGACTGGGAAGGCTGGTGACAAACGTAAATCAATTAAAGAAATGGGAAAAAGGTATTTTACAACTGCGAAGTGAAATTTATATAGAATTATCGGCTGAAATATTATAATAACAGCTTACATCTCTTTTTAAATGTTGCTTGATACATTGTTTCCATCTTGCTGTCCAGGTCATCGCAAGGATGGTCCAATATATCATTGGTCACGCTCACCATCTAAAGTTCAACAGATGTACAACGAAACAGTTCTTAATTCCAAAAATAACAACTACGCAACATTGAACCTTCTGTTTACAATTCACGGCCTATTTGGCGAGTGGTTTGAAAACATCAATTACATTATATAGAGCGCTTTTGTATATTAAAAAGATTTATCAGTCTACCACATCTCTTAAAAATGACGCAAAATAAATTGATCCACTCAGCATTAATTCACGTATTTTTTACTCTGTTCTCAAATGGATGTTAACAGTTAAGTTTAAATCTGTATGTGGTTTTCATATAAAATTTTTCAGGTATTACCTGCTGCCTCAGGTGTTCATAATCATGACATAATTTCTGTTCTTTGTCGAGTAATTGTTTGTATTGTTCCACTCGAGGCGAGTAAGAATGGGCATCGCAGTGGCAATATGGCGCCACTGGCGCAGGTCTTCTTCTCGGCGGGGGATTTGGAGTTGGCGGCTCACATGGCCTGAAAATATTAAAGTTACGTAGAAGGAGGAAGGTGTAGAAATGGTTATACTAAAATTACTACTACTTTGAGTATGTTTAAAATATTTTTTAGAATTCAATGTTATGGTTTAGTTTAAATTTGTCATGATTGTGATGTTAAAAACTCACTTTCCTATTATAGGTTTCGGAAATGGCCAGTTAAAATCAGAACTTGTAAGTGAATTGAAGGAATCCATTGCTAATCTAAAACAAAATCAAAATTTTAATATGTTATTCTAATGATACTATGGATTTTTTATTTACAACATAATCTACTACGTTACTTACAATATTTATGATAATACTTTAATGTTTTTGAGATTTATTATTACTACTTTTGCAATTTGACACCCTACATAATTTAGAACTGCTTTTGAAGCCAAAAATTTGATCTGTAACAAAATTTCTTCAAAGAGAGAAGATAAAAACATTTTGAAGTTTTGAATTTTTGTCGTTTGTTTTGATTTTTGTAAATATAAAGTTGCAGTCAGTCAGTATTTGTGTAATTGTATTACCTGTACAAAAAATACCATATCACTTTAATTTAGAAAATGTAAAAACTCGTATAACTATTTTTATAAGAGGCACGAAGCGCCTAAGCGTTCTTTAAATTAATTTTATATCTAAAAATAGTAAATGATGAATTTCCCTTTTTATTTCATGGTAAAAATCTTGTAAAGTTCATAAAACTACTATAATATTTAAAAATAATGCTACCGTGTTATTTTAAATCAAACAAAATATTTTTACAAAAAATTAAATCGTTTGATAAGTTCACGAGAAATCAAAATGTTTATGAACGTACAATTGCAGTGGCAACACTGGGATGTTTTGCTGTCATCAGATCAGTCATCAAATCAGCTGTGTATCACACACTGGGAACATGTAACACAACAAATGTGCGTATTTAAATTATCGGTGTGAAAATGTCCACTGAGACAATTGATAAAAAAACAACTAAATGTTTATGATAAATTCACGTTGGAAGAGACATGGCGCGTCGGAGGAGCAGCGGTATCACGAGCCTGGGATTTAGCCAGGACCAAGGTTTGCTTCACTTCCTAGTTTGTCAACCCGCGTTCTTTGTTCTCTTGTGGTTAGCGTGGTATATTATTCATGATTTTGATGACCTAAGCGTCTATATCGATGGATATCGAAGTAAGTGAAGGTAACGAGTTTTGTGGCATTTGAGATTAAAACCGCCACGCTTTTTGATCGTCACCACTCCACGTGTTGTTTATATATTTAGTTGCACACCCACGCAATGTTTTCCTTCACTCGGCCACCTAGCTCGCTATTGTTTGTATGCTTTCTCTCTTAGATGGTTGATTCTATTGTTATTGTTTATTTAAAACGCAATTAAATTACCGCGCCATTATACAGTTTACATTTAATTTATAATACTTTATTTCGAATTGTACTCACCATGAGTAGCTAAATTTATCGCAATTCTATTTTAATTAAACGTAGATAGTTTTTATTTTAAATTCTTATAGTAGTTATATGTGAATAATATAAAATATGTATATTCAACCTTGATAATTTTTCTATTTTATAAATACAGTCAAACATGGTTAAGCAAGAGTCAATCTCTGGTCCCGACGAGTTAACTCCGTAAACAAGAAACTAGTATTAGAGAGAAACCTCTATAACCAAGACAAATATTGCGGTCCCTCGAACTCTTCCTTATCCAAGTTCAACTGTATTTTAAAAATCTTTATATGAAAATTGGTACTTGAATAACTTTGCATATATCTTATTTTCTAAAACCGTGAAGTAAAAACATAAATACTCATATTCTTCTTAAAGTGTTATTTGTTTACAGTCTTATATGGATAATCCAGACTCCAAAGACTGCAATATATTCCTTGCTTATATACATTTCTCTCTACTCGGAGTGTCTCACTTATGGAGGTTGTCCTTCCGAACCTTACAATAACTTATAAAGATTTCTCACTTAGCTATATTCAGCTGTATTGTCATTTTCATAGTACATTAAACTAACTGACTGTTGCTCGTGACTTCGTCCGCGCGGAATTAAAAAATATGGCTAGTGTTACTCGGGAATAATGTAGCTATCTGACGGTGAAATATTTTTTGAAATCGGTCCTGTAGTTTTTGAGTTATTTCAATACATATAAAACAACAAATCTATTCAATTTATAATATTAATAAAGATATATTGTGGCTTGTCTAATGCAGGCTGCTTCACTTGCTGTCTAACATCCGGCCTGCGCGTTTACAATGTGGACCCCCTTGTGGAGAAGGCGCATTACAGTAAGTATAATAAGAGAATTTAATTACCTTCCCACCTGTACAAAGTGTCAACAGCTTTAATATAATAAAAGCAAACAGCAATTTATTATGCTATTTGCTATGACAAGTTTTCTATAAATCTACAAGTTGTCGGACAGCATAAATTATGCTAAATTATAATGAAATAAAACAACTTTTAACAGTGGTAGAGCCTGCTATAACATCATTGCACGAATTGTCCGGCTCGCCCGGTGAAATACCACGACCACACAGAAGACAGGTGTCACATGGAAGCTAGTCTGCGTCTGCTGCTGATAGGTGCAGCAGTCGCTTCGCTATTTCAACAAATCCAGATGGCTGCATATTCATTTGCCACTTTGTATTATAAAAAGGAACAAAAATCTAGTATTTCAATAGTAAAAAAAAAGCAAAAATATGATTCACAATGGGCTACAGGCTCGGCTAGTAACACATGACCAATGCTATGCAGTACTAATTTTCACTAGTGGTCTTTTATGCCGTTTTCTACATGAATCAGGTCCATGTAGCTTTAAAATACTCTCAGACAGAACCAACTAAAAGCAGGCTTTCTAACAAAGCTAGATATTTTGACTATAGTTGCTTTGTGGTCATTAAATTTTATTGAAATTAGTAGAAAGCATCTTCTATGTTTGTTTTTAACCAATAATCTCAGTAACTAATTATTGGATTTGAAATATTATTTTAGTATTTTGTAGTTTAACTATCAAGGAAGGTTTTAGGGTGTACAGTCAAAACTGTATAAGCAAAGTTCATTATGTGGTCCCGAGCTACATTAGCGAAATTCGTATTAGAGAGAAACCTCTACAAGCGAGCCAAATATCGCGGTTCCTTGGACTCTTAATCCAGGTTCGACTGTATATAACCACGCTATAAATATGAAGCTAGCAGGATTGAAAATAATTTTTAACATGACACAAATATCCAAAGGATTTGTTAAAGTCATTGAACTTTAATATTTTAGGTGCATGTGTCAACAAGGTGAATGTCCCTTTAGCTTTCTCGTTCGATAAAATAATTATTCCTTTTAGTCAAGATACGGTTATTCGTAAACATTGTGTTTGCAAAATAAAATACGCAAATTAAATCGATAATACAGATAACGAAATTGATTTCTCCAAAAAGGACAAATAAAAATAATGTAAAGTAAAGTAATATTATATTATGTCCTTTTATACTGATGCAAATGTCTCGCGCTACACACGCTCTAAAGCCTTGTTCGCACCAGGATAGTATTTTAGTCGAGTACCAAGTAACATTTATCCGAACAAAGGATTTACTACTGTTCAGACTCATTTAAGCCTAAACCTACGCACTAGGGTAGTAATTTAGTAACTAAACGTGTCCTAACAGCAACATTTTAGTAGAATAGATTAGTAAATCCTTTGTTGGGATATTTGCTACTTGCTACTCGACTAAAATAATATACTAATGCGAACAAGGCTTTAAAAAAATAAGTTCATATACAGGGGATCGACCTTTGTCTGCACGCGGCCAGGTGAATGCCCGCCGTCTCGCCGCTCTCTTAAACTTAAGTTGCAATACTTAATCTTAACTTAACTTTATGTTTGATACTGTAACTCTACAATTCAAATTTTTGGTTATCGTTTTTATATGCTGTGGAAAATCAATATTTATTTCTAGTCCACCCCTGATTTACTTTTACTAAAGACAAACTGCACATTTTTCGCTAATATTCGTAAATTCATACTATTAAAGGATTTACCCGAGGGCATTAAACCCTATATTAGGGGAATACGCCTTTCAACCACTCTGTCCAAAGCCATAACCTTTAAATTTCTTCGCAAATATTCACAAGTAGCATCACAATGTTTTTTTTTTCATAGAAAGAACTTTGGATGTACATATAAAAGCGAAAAATCATTCTACGTAAAGGTTTCGATCTATACTAATGAATCTAAATACTGCACCATCTACTACCGTAATATTGTATCAGGCAAAGAGGAGCTCGGCGAGGTATCCCTCTGCGAGATGGTGTTCCGCACGAACTGGCTGCTGGTGGTGCGCGCGCGTCGGCCCTGCTGCTTACTGCTGCTCGACGACCAGCGGCGAGCGTTCAGTGCTGAAGTCACCTTCAAGTCGCACATACGAGCGCTCAGAGCGAGGAAGGACAAGTGAGTATATCACACACAAATTACTTTGTGACGTCACTGCCCCGGATCTAAGCCTTGCTTCCCTGCAAGCAACGAGCAAAGCCCCGGGAGGTTCAGGTAAAAGACATAATAAGCTTTGGAATAAATCAGGAGCAGTAGATGTAATAAGCAGCTGTAAGCAACAACTTGCTTGTAGGTATTATTAAAATTAGACGATTCAAGGGCTATACAGTCCAACCTGGACAAGCGTGTCTTTCTATGGTCCTGTTGAGGTACCTCCATATGCGAGAAAATCGGATTAGAGTGAAACCTATAAGGGAGACAAATATCGTGGTCCCCTGGACTCTTATCTAGGTTCGACTGTAAATGTGAAAGAGTGTTTATTTAAAAGTATCTCCAGAACGGATGAAAGGTTTCTTATGATGCACAGATGTAGAACATAGTTTGAAACACTACTATTTGACTAATTCATAATAGTTGTTAATGTGTATTTAATATACTATTTAGTATATGAGATAGATATGGACAAAGTAAACACCGCTATTCGATAAGATTGTAATGACCTTAACCGACTGACACGGAATAACAAAAGGAAGCTATTGTTTCATATATTGATATCGATTTTAATTCAACTTGCATGTTTTATACGTTTTATTCATACGAAGATATAGTAAAGAATTGACCTACTGCTATCATAAATTTGTTTTGTTGTATTTTTAACCAACTTCCAAGACTGTTATCAAGTCAATCCGCTTTATTCCGAAAGAATCAGCGTTATTACTGTTGTACTTTCCACGTTTGGTATTGTTATATTCATAAAATTTATTCCAAAAACAGAACATCCTTGTTCCTGGTACTTCTTATGACAAATAATTGCTCGCGACTTCGCGCGGAATAAAAAAATATAGCCTATGTTACTCGGTGATAATGTAGCTTTTTGTTAGTGTAAGAATTTTTGAAATCGACCAAGTAGTTTTTGAGTTATTTTAATAAATGTGTTACTTGTGTTCTGTGGTTGCGAATACTTCCGTATGCAGGGTGGATTATTTTCATTTAATTGCATGGAAATGTACTGTAAATACTATACACAATTGAGGGCGAGAGAGCAAGAACCTTTTTTTATCTTATAAGGCGTATGCGTATTTCAATAAAAAATAGTTTTTTACGATGAGCGGTGTAACTTTTATTTAAAATCTTACGTTTGCGGTCAGTTTCAATTGTACTCAAAGTAATTAATAATTTATTAAAAAAATGCGTCCATTTTCAGGCCTGAGACTTGACTTGTTACCTTAAGGGCTTCATTAGACCGAGTTCGCGGTAAATTCGGAGATTTGACTTCGGCGTAAGGCCGTTTGAGTAACATCGGTCTAATGAAGCTGTAGGTTTCGAAGTAATAAGTAATGATCATAATGCATGTCGAATTACTTTAATATATTTTTAACGACGTATTCAAGATTACGTACATAAAATTTTATAATTTAAATCGCACATATTCCACAAGCTCATTACAAGTCATACGATGTTTTTAACTTTACCTACGTCTACAAATTAATACCAAATTATACGAAACTCGACTTTATTACTAAGCAAATAAAGTATATTTTATTTTATTAACATATTTTACCAAACAAAAAAGAATACGTAAACCATATGTTTGCTTTCCAAGGTTTATTTTTCATTAAATCGAATTTAATTATTCTACTAGCGCCATCTAGTTATATATAACGAGAGTATTGAGTTAAATTGCGTATATTTATTCAAATAATAGATAACTAGAAAATGTAAAACGCAGTGAAAACAATATGCGCCTCATTTATATTGCGTTACTAATATTTATTGATAACAGATATCCTTCTGTTAAAAACCTTGGAAGATGTGAATTTATAAATCGAACAAAACTATATTTTATATCGATTTATATCTATAATATCTACAGACAAAAATGCGAAAGTCATTCCATGAGCTACCTCCATTAGCAAGATAAACGGACTAGGGAGACCTCTATAAAGGATATCGCATATCCAGGTTCGACTTTATTTCAATTTATAAGGACAAAAGATTTGATACTTGTTGCAAACTCAAATACTTCTTAACTGATTTGGACTCTGGATTTTAAAATTCAGTAAGCATTTAATTTAGGACTATTATAGATACGTGATGATCATTCTAATATGTATTTTAAAGATCTAACAATAGAATAGCAATTTGAAAATATATTTGTATTCTAAATACGAAATAGGCGGTAGTTTAATTTACTTCCTCGACTGTAACCGTTAGATTCCTAGATCATGCTGAGTACAAACTCGACGCTTTGAGAACAATTGAATCGTAAACATATGTGTTCCAAGGATTTTTTAGCCGACTTCCAAAAGAGGTTATAAAATCGCGAGAATAAATTATGAGATCCGATGAAATAGTGCTCTGAAAACATGAAATGTCCCAGCTGACATACCCATAATTACCAATTTGTGTTTACTGTTGGACTGATCGTTTGGAATCCCAATGAGTCGGAGTTTTTGGACTGTTCGGTCCAACGGTAAATCTCAAAAAATTGTTCCGAGGTGGATTTTTGAGACATTTATGGGAACTTTACAGAGTTGCGGTGGTACTGTCGTGCAGTGTGCAAGTATTATCTCTGCCGAGCTTACAGCGCGTTGCACTACTGCGTACGCCCGCGCCCGCCGCCGCGCGCCCGCTCTGCGCGCTCGCCACCGACCCCAACGCGCTACAGATACTCGCTGCGCCCGCGCATCGCAAAGGATCACTTCAGTTATTGGTATACATTGACTACAATTAACTAATACCCACCAAAAAATGTTTATACCTCGTTTTTTTATGTAATAAAGTGGCAAACGAGCAAGCGGCCACCTGTACTCGCTGAAATAGCGCAGCGACCGCTGCCCATAGACATTTTGAATTGCAGATGCGTTGCCTACCCTTAATCTTCGGAGGAGGAGACGCACAGCAAGAGGATAATTCGCAAAATCCACTTCCTCTTCCCATCATTTCCTTATAGGAAAAGGATAGGAAGGGAAAGTGGATTAAAATGAGGCCTCCGGCACCACACTTATCCGACGAAACACGGAATTGCTTCCATTTCACGCCTGTCGTCTTTCCCTTATACTATTCAATAAGGGAAGAAAGGGATGGTGGACATTTTGTCCGAAAAAGGAAATCTATGAAAAATAAATATCTTATATTTGTGTTTATTCCCTCTGTTTGCTAAATGTTTTCGATACTCATTATAAAGGTTTATCATAAATGTCTACAGATATGCTATACAAGTCTACTTAGTGAAACTGTGCACATATTAATAATTAGAAAACATATTTTATAATATTCATTGGATGCTCAACTCTCCTTACAAAAGCTGTGCACCAATTAATAATTAAAAAAAACTTTTTTATACTCAATAGATGCGTCTCTAGTGTATTCTAAATAAATCTGTGCACATATAATTAATTAAAACTTTTTTTAGACTCAATAGATGCGTCACTAGTGTTTTCTAAGTAAATCTGTGCACATATTAATTAATAAAAAACTACTCCAGGACGTGTCCCTTGCGGTGAAAGGCTCCCAATCCCGTTCACCGTCGGTAGTGAGCTGCCACCAGTCGGAGCTGGCGTGCGTGAGCGTGGCGGGCAGCGGCGCGCGCCTCGCCACCGCCTCGCGCCGCGGCACCATCATCCGCCTGTGGGACACCACCACTAAACATATGCTGCACGAATTACGCCGCGGATCTGATTATGCTGATGTTTACTGGTGAGAATACAATAAATTATTGACATATGGAAAATGACCAATAGTATAATTCGCACACTACTAATCTGGACCCATTTCAATCATTTTGTACGATCTAGGCTAGGTTTAGTAGAGTAACTATCAAAATGGTCCTTTTTGAAGTAGTTTTTATATCTATTTTACATTTTTCTATGCTCAATTGTGTACCATTATGTACTTTATTTTTTCAATGACCATAATATAATCTGCCCATTGCAAATAGAATAGTAACTGGTATATAGTTAAGATATTTATTGAAATGAACATTAGCGTTTTCAATCATACAGATTTATCTATAAATCTATACTTACCATTAAATAATTTTTACCCAAATCTATATTTTTTAAGTCTTTACTCATAAACGCAAAGTATTTGAAATTAAATGAGTAATTCGTATGTACTATAGTATAAGTTTCAACGCGGACGCATCTCTGGTGTGCTGCGTGTCGGACAAGGGCACGCTGCACGTGTGGTCAGCGCGCGGCCCCGCGCGCCATCTGTGCTGCGCCGCCGCTCCGCCGCAGCGCGCGCTCTGCGCACTTAGTGATGATCGTACCGCTGTCGGTTAGTGCAGTTTCACTTTAGTAATAGATGCACAGGTTATGTGCACGTATTACTCAACATTATACGTAACCCAACATGTGCACGAAATGCTCAACATGTTAACGTAACCTAACATGTGCACATCTTAACTAATATGTGCACATATTACCTAACATATGCACATGATCCAATATGTGCACACGTAATATATTTGGAGGTATATTAGACCCAAACGGGTGCAATACTGCTTCATCTATACATAATCCAATAAAGACAGTAAAAACTGTCAAACAGATAAGACAGATAGAACAAACATCTGTAATTTATTTTTAATGTTTTGTTAGATTTTACAACAAATATAATGTTTTTTATAAATTTTCAGTGATATGTGAAGACGGAACTTTCCATAAGTTCACGTTTTCAGCCGAAGGCAACTGCCATCGAAACGATTTTGAATATTTTTTGCAGGTGAGATATATTATAAAACGAGTAGGCTTGGATATAATAAACAGAAAATAATGATTTTTTATATATTTTTTGAATTTCAGGTAGGCGATGACGACGAATTCCTGCATTGATTTTAACTTAAATTACTTAAAAGTTGGTCTAAGATATTGCTAAGAGAGAATTTGACAAATTTATAAGTCAATAAGCCGCGTTTGACGAAACTTTTTTATATTGTGCTAAATGTGATATCTGTGGTATTTTGCTACTGCGCAATGTTGCCATGTAATATGTGCAGGGTGAAATAATATTTTATTAATAAAAATATTAAAAATGAATGTGAAAATTGGCAAATAATGTATAATTTATAAAAATATAACCTCAAAAATGATGCACAAATATAAATTTACGATTTTAAAATAAATTATCGTGTAAATAAAAAGTATAAATTAATATTATCCCCTAATAAAAAATTCTCGCTTAATTATTACATTTAATACATACACTGCCACTCGTCGGCGCAATTATTTTTTCCATAAATAGCATGGAACGTGTTAATTCCTTTAATATTTGTGTAGTAGCAAAATCCACATTTTAATTTTTGCACATAAAATGGCTTTATAACACTTTTAAAACATAGTTAATCTTAAAATAACAAAGTTAATTTTTAAAATATCCTATATTCCAAGATATATAAAATATTTTAATATATGTAACTCATTTGTCAATAATTCGGTAGTTTCGTGTTTTATAAAATTAGTTATTATTATAATTTTAGTTAGATTTAAATTGAAAAAAAAGCTTCAAAGCTTAATTGATTTTTGATAACTGGTGATTTACTTGATTAATCAAGTATTACAAATTGTAAAATTTGTTAAAAAAATAATATTTTTGACAATTTTAAATATGAAAACTGTTTATTACGTTTTTAAACGAAGACATTACGAAAGCTTTCGTGCTAGACCCCCAGCTGTAGTCTGCTCGTAGTCACAATCATAATATTCTTCAAATTATTCAATAAATAACGTACATTTTAGATAATTACAATAAATCAAAATACATATAAGACGGGTTGTATGCAAGGGAATGTATGGAGGTTTATTCAAATAGTAATTTTTATCGATGTTTCCTGTTGGACCGTTCGCCCAATGGGTTACTGTTGGCCTAGTTGGAAGTGTGAACGGTCCAACAGAAAACACAATATTTACCTAAATTAATAGCTATTACGCGCAATGTAAATATTATGCGTTTCATATAGATTTTTATATATCATATATATTGCAATATGCCTTTGTGCAATTTAATAATAATTTGTATATGAATCATTTTTTGTGAGAATAAAAATTTGTTTATTTATAAGTTTGTAACAAATTTAATGTACCATTATGCATTTGCTCATATTTAGTAATATTGGTAAAAGGATATTAAAAAAAATACTAAAACATTATATCCTTTTATTGTAGGGAATGAAAGTGAAATTTGACAGTAAAAATTAATATTGAAATGCATAAAGTTGGGTTTAATAAAAAACAATTGAATTATACATTTTGGTCGAATTTCGACTAATAGGCGACTTGTGTTAAATTGCGTTTTTAAATACAGTACAATTGAAAATTAGTATGGATAATTTAGGGTTATATAAATATAATATATTTTTGTGTTTAAAGTTTTAGTTGCATGAAATGAGAGAATTTAAATATTTGTGTAATATGTACGATTAGGCTCTCCGTACACTGCAAATAATCTCTAGGAAACAATACTAGAGTCTTGCTGACTAAAATCCAAGTATTGTATAGCCTTATGGATGCATAAAGTAATTACATATGCCTCAGCTTTAATAGACATAGTTTGCGATAAAAAAAAATGTTTCTGCTTAAGTCAGTTATCGCGAACTCGGTCCAATGAAGCCGAAGCATTACAATGTCAAGATAAATCTTATAATATATTATGTAAATAATTGCATCTAGTTTTTTATATTGAAGTTATAGAATTAGTATAAAAAATCTGCTTACATTTGAATATAAAAGAGATAAATTTTTTGCCTAAAAAGCACACTTTAAATGTAAATATGAAATTTAGGATTATTTTTTTATATAAATTGTGACAAGGATGTACTCCACTGATTTTGTATAGGCATTAGGGTGTGGAGATGTACCCTAATATATTTTATTTGCAATTTTCACAATAAAAATCTTTTTTATTAAATAATGTATTTTTATTACACCCAAAAAACAATAATTAAATAAAGATAGCCAAACCTGGATAAAAGATGAAATTTTACTTAAATAGCAAGTATCAAGAATCCAAACAAAGGATTTACTAATCTATTCTACTAAAATATTGCTGTTTGGACATGTTTAGTTACTAAATTACTACTCTAGTGCGTATGTTTTGGCTTAAACGAGTCCGAACAGTAGTAAATCCTTTGTTCGAATAAATGCTGCTTGTTACTCTACTAAAATACTATTCTGGTGCGAAGAAGGCTTTAGCGAGTGATTCTATGGTTCCAACAAGCTACCTCCATAAGCGAGAAGCTAGGATTAGAGAAACACCTCTATAAACGAGTCATTCTTATGTCACAATGAGCCTTCTCCACAAGCGAAAAACTCAGATTAGAGACTTCTATAAGCAAGTCATTATTATGTCTCAATGAGCTACCTCCATAAGCAAGAAACTCCGATTAGAGAGAAACATCTAAGACAAATATTGTGGTCACTTGGATTCTCAATCCAGGTTCTACTAATTGTATAAATAAAATTCATTTATTAAAGAGAATGTTTATTTAACAATTACAAGCTTTAAATTACAACAAACTATGTACAAAAATTAACTATTTATTCACTATCTGCTTTCTTACGTCCAAATGGATCGGTCCATACATTCATATCTGAAAATAATAGATTCAATATAAACATAAGAAATAGTAAATACAGTTAAACTTGGATAAGCGAGTCATTCTATGGACCCATCGAGCTACCTCCATAAACAAGAAACTCGATTTAGAGAAACTTCAATAAGTGAGACAAATATCTCTACCTTATCCATGTTCGACTGTAATAGCAAATTAAGATACCTATAGCAAGAAGTTTTTGAAAACTCAAAAACTATACTTAATGAACAGAATTTTCTTGTTCTTCTAAACACATCTTTGTTAGGTTGTATTTTATTTGTCTACTCAATACTGATTAATTAATTTATCTATTGAATAAAATATCGGTATATGAGACAGTGAAAAAGCTTTAAGAAAAGTGTCATTTATGTCCCCTTTATAACTTTTATCTCTTTGGCTATTACATATACATTTAATTACCCAAATACCCAGCCCTTGCTCTTGCAATAAGACCCAGTCCAAAGCTAGTAATAAGTAAGATATTATTTTTTACTAACAATTATAGATAATTTCGTATGCCAGATTAAAATTGTACTTACTCCCTGGTTGTACATCTTCTATCCGAATATTTTTTCTAGTTTCCTTCTGGATCTTTTCTGCAGAGTTACAATATTTTATTAAAAACTCAAAGACAATGGACAAATGTTTTTAAAATGTGCTTACTGTATTCCGATGCATCCATCATTGGGCTTACAGCTATGGGATATAATGTAAGTCCTAGGAAACCAACAAATCCCCCAATGAAGACCGTATATCTCCAACCTTTAAGAGATGACATTTTATTATTAAATCGAATATGTTAATTCTTTTCAGACGATTTCATAATCACAACATTTATTGATATACGAAGCCTGTCAAATGTCAAAACATGTCAATTTATGCAAACGACACAGATTATAAAAGTGAAAGAACAGATTATAATTATTTCGGCGTAAAATAAGTCTTGGCGATTGAATATTTTAAAATGAGCTTATCTTGCTCTTATTGTTAACCGAGACTTCCAACAGAAGGAGGTTATCGAGTCATTAAAAACCTGCAGTTACCGTAATATAAAGTGTATATACCTCTTAGTCACGTTGCTGGGAATATCTTATCAATTCAATCACACGCACGCATGTGTTACAAAATTCAAAATATTGTGCTTGATGTTTATTTTATATTAAAGTAATGAACGAAGAAATTGAAAAAACAGAGAAATAACTTTGTGACACCTCTTTTCTCGGGGAATTAATTTTAGACCGTCAAATTGGTAGTATTGCTATAAAATATTTTTTGTAAAATGTTGTGCAAGTTTTTTTAATTTGGGATATCTTAAACAAAGAGCTAAAATCGTGTATCTGTATCTAATGAAGTAAAATTAAGCCATTTCATCGGAATAATATTTTACGCTTAAATAATTAACGTTAGCATTTTTAAATAATTTTATCATATTCTTTATTTTCAGGTAATTTATCAATTTAAGGATGACAACCCACTTTGTCTATTATAAGTAACTGTCAAAACTTATCAATATCAAAACAAAGTTTAGGATTACGAACTAGTTTAGTTTTTTATCGATATTATTCTTTCTATTAGTGTTTGCTTACTGTTTATTAATTTCTGTTTGTTTAGTATTAAAGACATTAATTTGTCGTTAACTATGCTTATAAAGTCTGTGGTAATATAAATACGATCATTTACAATATATTCTGGCTAGGTCAAACTAAAGATGAATGTTGATAGTGCAGCTATAAACATACTCACGCGAGGCGTGGAATTTGATACGAAGAAACGTTACACAGAAGCTTTAGTATGTTACCAAGAGGGATTACAAATTTTAGTAGACAGGATGAAAGGTAAGTCTATGAAACATAAAGTTTTTTTTAAATTTCAAGGCGTTAATTAGAAAGTTAGACAAAGGCCATTATAATTTCACTAAGTGATGCTCAAGACACCGTCTGCGCGGAGTTAAAAAAACATAGTAAGTAGCCTATTTGGCCTTCCACACTATGTTCTACATCTGTGCAAGATTTCATCATTCATCATCCATTCAGTTGTTCTAAAAATATCTTCAAACAAACAATCTTTAATTTCGTATTTATAATATTAGTTAATTTTTTTTATATTACAAAGTTGTAAACGAGCAAACGGCCACCTTGGTTCACTGAAATAGCTAAGGAACCGCTGTCCATAGACATCTGCAATTGCAGATGCTTTGCCTACTCTTAATCTACGAGGCAGGAGACGGACAGTAAGGGGATAATTTCCCTTCCTATATGTCCCCTCCCCCACCAAATCCACTTCCCCTTCCCATCATTTCCTTATAAGAAAAGGATAGGAAGGGAAAGTGGACTAACATTAAAAGTAAAACACTAAAATTAAGATGCGTCTGTTTTTTTTACAGCTGAATGTGACGATGATGTAAAAAAATATTTAAAAGTAAAAGTTGAAGAGTACATGAATAGAGCTGAGATTATTAAAAAGTTGGTATTGAAGCAGAAAGAAAGTGGTCAATTTCACGAACAAGTGAGAATAGAAAATAACTCTACAGGACATAGTTATAAAGCTCTTTTCGGAAGATTCCTCGATAAAGATGTGCAATATGTTATTGTTGAGGACCCATATATAAGGAGTTTTCATCAGGTTTGGTCTATTACGCTGCCAAAAGACATGCAATCAAAGAGATATTATACATAGAGGTAGCACTTCATACTAATTTGACGTTAAAAAGCGTGCCAAAAACGAAATTATTAAAAAAAAAAACTTGCCAGTATCATGAAAAAATTTCCGAAGTTTGGGAAATTGTGTGTTTTTTTTAATTTTTAAAATAAACAGTAGAATAAACTAAAACATTCATCAAAACGGTAATTATCGTTTTTGATTATTATTATTTTATTTAAAACAATTTAAATCCAAACAATTTTTAACAAAGACTATTTTTGTTTTATGGTTGTTATAAATTTTTAATTAGCGTTTTTAAAATGTCTCTATTAATTATAATATTAAACTTTAGTAAATACTATGAAATACAATTTAAATTTGAGAAAAGAGGTTACATTCGGTCGACTTTTATGTCGGCAAATGTAATTTAGAGGTTAGCACTTAGGGAGATTTCCCTACATTTGACCTCCGGAGGTCAAAGAAAATGCCTCACTTTTAGGCATCGAGTGTTCCATCTACAGTATAATATATCTTTGCATGCAATATTATTATTCTTAGGCCCTTCTACAAGGCTACCATAGTCTCTAAGGATGCCCGTCCATTTATTGCGTCCCTCCTCCTTATGAGCCTCATGTGAGTAATGGATGCTCTATACAATCAAACCTGGTTCAGCAAGACTCCAAGGGACTGCAATGTTTGTATTGCTTTGAGAGGTTTCTCTCTAATCAGGTTTTTCACTTAAGAAGGTTGTCCGCTGGGATCAGTGAATGATTGTCACTTATAGAGGTTTATCTCTTATCCAGGTTTGACTATATATGATTTCAATTTGATTGTATTGCATAAGCCAGTAACAGACAAATCGTAGAATTCGTAAGCCAAAACGCAAAACTGCATAGGTTTCTTTAAAAAGTGCTTAAAAACTTTAATTTTGTTACAGTGTCATAATTTTTTAAGACTCTGTGAACTACTTGTGAAGTCTTGCAGTAATTTGAGACATATTGAACTTGTAACAACCAAAGACAACAAATCTCAGGAGGAGCAAATGAAATCTTTTACCAAATTAAGAAATGATTTAGTGAAATATGAAGTACAGTTAATTGTAAAATATTCAGACACATTGCATGATAGACAGATCATGTAAGTATAAAAAAAGTTGCCTTTTATTTTATTTTTCATACTATGTTTTATACTTCAATCAAAAGCCTAAATTAAGTAAAGAGAGATATGTCAAGTTTCATACATAGCGGCCATCTTGATATTTGAGTTTTTTTAGTTATTTTGTAAAAATTGAGAGTTAACGTTAAATATTATGAAATAAGCGTAGCTAATGTTATATATTTGATGGAGAAAGATTGTTTTGCTAATTGTAGTTTGTAGTTTGTCTATGGTATGGAGTTTAGGGTTTCAGTTGGAATGTGGTATAAATCAATGCCAAATTTAAGTGACTATTTTCGCATTTTTTTTTTATTAATTTCAAAGATTCAGTATTTTTTTTATTTCAGATTGAGTTCTGGCTGGATAATAAAAATCGGAAGAGGTCTAGATTTTTATAAGCCTACCGATAATAAGTTTTGTTTGGGATTCTACGATTTGGATTTGAGACAATGTTTAGAAACAACTGTAGATATAGTACATTCAAAACATGTAAAACAAACATATTGATATACAAATATTTTCTTATAATATTTTTAAGGTTAACTTTGTTTAGGTAACTTTATTTGCAGTTGTCTATGGAACCAGTGTGGTTCATTTGCTATTTGGCGAATCTAGGTGGCCATCGCCACCTTATTTAAAAAAAATGTAATTAAGCGTGTTTTTTTTTATAAAACAAGCAGTATTTTTTTTATTTTATTTTGAAGTTGTGATTTAATTATGTGAATTTTAATACATATCTTTTGCTCGTGGTTTCATCCGCGCGGGAAATAATTGTTTGATTAGCCTTTTTTGATTTAAAAGAGTTTTACAGAAATAATTAAAATTCATCAATAAAATAATTTATTTGGAGTATAATACTTTATTGTATATACAAAATTATTTCTATACAAATTATAATAACACTTTTCGTACATTTTATAATTAGAGGTGGTTTCAATATTTTAAAATACAAGTAAAAAGTAACGCTGTAACATAATCTGTATTAATAGTAAAAAAAAAACAATATTTAGTTACATTTGATTGTAATTCACGAGTTTTTATTAATACAAATTCGATACAGAATTAATTGTTTATGATAGTATTTATAATTACCACAGATAAAATAATGAGCATTCAAACATGGCAATACTGAGTCTATTGCTTTTAATAATTATAACCTAAAAATTTCGATGTTTTTTTTTTTATATTGGCCTCTACATCGGGCCTTAGAATCTAAAAAAAAACTGAATTTATTATATGTTTTGAATTATAACCTAACATTTTCTTTTAAAAGTACATAATTACTGGGGAAGTAAAGCAAAGAATACCTTAATGTCTACGAATATCATAATTTATTGAAAATTAAATATTTTATTCAACTTAAGTAATAAAAAAGTAAAATGAGGACTAGGTATATTCGTTTATGGCCTCTGATACCTTAAAAAATATCATAAATATCTTATGGAATTCTAACCGTAGGCTTCATTAGACCGGTGTCACGGAACAAACGGTAAACGCCAAAGCAAAATTGTCGTTTTTTTTGCGCGAACTCGGTCTAATGAAGCCTTTGGAGTACAAAAAATATTTACAGGTACTTAGTAATAATTACTTTTAGCATAGATTTACACTGAAATGCTTAAATATTAGAATGCATGAAATAATTTCATTTGTCATGTATTAAGAATAATAAAGTCAATCAAAAGTCTATTGCAAGATAAAAATATTTTAAAAATTTAATTTCATTTGTGTTTTAAATTATATACCGTATTGATTTGCACAGATAAAAAATTGCAAAGAATATTATGATTCTGAAAATAAAATATCGAACACAGATTAAAAATATACGATTATAATGCTACGATTTTATTTACCTTTCTTTCAACCCTGTTATAAATGCGTTAACAAAAACATAAAATCTAAGTAAACACAATTCAAAACATAACAGTTTTTAAACGAGTGTCAAAAGAAAAAATATTCAAGACAAAATCAAATTGCGGTTTCATGTTTTTGTAAACGTATAACACTTTGACATTTACGTTAACACATTCAATGCTACGATTTTTACAATACCATCGAACCTGATTAAGCGAGTCCAAGCGAACGTGATATTTGTCTGGCTTATAGAGGTTTCTCTCTAATCTGTTTAACTCCCTTATGGCGGTAGCCCGTCGGGACCATAAAAAGACTCGCTTATCCAAGTCTGACTGAAGTTCACATTAAACCACAAGGCAGTAAAAATGTTAACCCTTAACCTAACCTAACCTACAGTTTCAATTTTGATACCAATCTTTTAAACCGAATGTTCAAATTACTTTCGTAAACCAGGCTACTAAGGGTTAAACATAACTTTCTTGTTTAGCCGAAAATAGCATTAATGACTTCATTAAATGTGGTTTGATCATTTCTTCAGTGTCTTTCTTGTCCTCGAAAGCCTCCGGATGGTGTTTATATATAGTTCTCAAGGCTTTGAGGCAGTGTATTAATGTCTGGTCGGAGTTGGTCTCTGCTGGGCGCGTTCGCTGCATCCTAACTAGGCGGATAAGATGAGGAACGCACTCTAATTGTACCATCTGCTTGGATACTTCTGGTATTACTGTTAATCTGGAATTAAAAAAAAATGTTTAAAGCTGACTGTTTGACGGAGGAATTTTTTTTTAAATGAGTCGGTTAAAGTGCCGATGTTTGGATACTGTGACACAGATCTCTATAAATGATTAGAATATTGCTTGGAATAGACAGATTTTGCTTTGTTCCATTAAACTCATGCTCGATCGGCGTTATCGCTGATGGAATCGACAAAAATGTATGAAACTGACATTGACATTCGATAAAATCATATGATTGTTACGTGTGAGATATCGAACGTCATTATCAGTTTCATACATTTTTGACGTTCGCTATAGAATCGCTTCGTAGCGAATGTACTTTGGGTGACAAACTGCCGCTAACAAAGCAGATATCTAATAGACATAAAATACCTGTCCGTTTATAGAGGTCTAGGTTTCGTTCATCATCCTCTCTCTCTTTTATATTTAAACAAAAGAGAGATGACAATATATTTTTGCACACAGATTTAGACAGTAAGATATGAAAACGATGATAGAGACATTAAGTGCTATAGCTCGCAGCGTGACAACGTTTTTTTGTGTGTGTGGGAGAGAGATAATTT
This sequence comes from Papilio dardanus tibullus, assembly GCA_013186455.1. NCBI lineage: Eukaryota > Metazoa > Arthropoda > Insecta > Lepidoptera > Papilionidae > Papilio > Papilio dardanus. The sequence goes on along the minus strand of QDHC01005832.1, from coordinate 716,677 downwards.
TCAAAGATACCTTGCCTTTTGGGGCGAAGGATAAGTGATGTGAGATTTCTCACTAAAACCCTCGGTGATCATCTTCCAGTGCGAATGCAGATGGTCCCGGGATGTAAGCTTGACAATTAACCTGGCAATAGCTTCAACAGCGTGACAAGTGACAACTAACCTGGAGATAGCTTCAGCGGCGTGACAGTGCAGCCTCGCTTGCGCGCGCAGCTCAGCGTCGCGCGGGGCGAGCGCGGGCGGCGCGCGCGCGAACCACACGAGCGCCGCGCTCGCCGCCGCGCAGCGTGACAGCGGCAGCACGCAGCGTGACACGCGCGATAGTGACGAGATGAGAGACGCTGTTTGCTCCTACAATAATAAAGATAGAGATAATGGTATAAGAAAAAAAAATAAGGGAGCTCCACGTCAGCGATTGGGTTGGAATGGCGTGGGATCGGCAAGTTTGGAGAAATTTCTTGTCAGAGGCTAAGGCCCACTTGGGATCATCGTATCACCCTAGTTAGTTAGTTAGTTTTTAATGGTATAAAAGTACAATATAGTAAACACGTATCGAGGGACTTTTAATGCATGTACCTTTGATTGAAATAAGCCATAAATAAAGTGAAGTTATTTTGATCCCAGTCGTACTATTATTATGGTTATCATGTAAAAATATAAAATACTTGTATTTCATAAATTACCCTATATAGGGCAGAAGGGATTCACGAAGTAACAAATTTTCTTTCAAAATTGGCGCAATTTTTTGACAGCTAGTGGCGCCAAGAATTTTTTTTTATTAATTACAAAATATATGTCACACAAGGGTTATTTCTTTTTCTTAATAATAATAAGATATATCTCCTTAGTTATAGTGCAAAAAATTAGGACTTCTTTTATAACTCACATAGAAAGATATACAACATTTTTGTTAGTGGTAAACATATCGCCTCTGCCTTAAAAAGGGGTCAGATTTTACCAATGGTCGATTAGAAAGGATGCTTGTGCATTTGAAGAGGTTGGATTGTTGGCTTTTTTTTCTATATTTTCATTTGATAAAATTGATACTGTGTTTTTTTAACTCTATTATATTTACCTGTAAGAACACAGATGTGTTAGGTCCCCTCCGTTTCAAAGCATCCAACAGTTTCTCAATAGTTCTATGTCTTGTGATCACTTCAACGATATCAGACTTGTCATCGTCAGACTTCTCCAGCTCCAATTCCCGAACCAAGTTGACGAGACACGCGGTACATAGTAATAGAAGTTGACAACAGTCGGTCCGGGAGAGTATACCTAGAAAAAAATATAAAAAATGTCAAAAAAATATATAGAAAAAAATTGAAAACTTTTTGTGAAAATAGATGGCGTGAATTTAAACTATGTATGTTTACCAAACTCCACTAGATGTCGTTAGATAGCAAAATCGATTTAAATACATGGATAAAAACATACAGATAAGTTGAAAATCTCATCGTTTTAGAAGTCATTAGACCTAGTTTGCGATATAAACGGAGATTTTGCTTAGATTTAGTCCACTTTTTTCTTGAACTCGGAATGTAAGCCGAAGCATTAGAGTATTTGCTTGGAGGGTACCTAATTAATTATAAAGAAAGCTATTTTTGATATAGCCTTAAATTTTGTAGTTTAAAGTATAATTTGACTCGTTTGCTTCGGACTACAGTTGAATTCGATTAGGGTTCTTGCTATTACCAATTTGTTAGTTTACAAACTCACCAGTGATATTATGAACGATGTTATCAAGGTAGAGATGCAGCTGCGTGAGGTCGTAGCGGCCGCGCAGCCAGGGCGCCGTGCTCTGCGTCAGCACGGTGATAGCCTCGCGCATCTGCGGCTCCGGGTTGGACCGGTCTGACAGAATATCTGATAGTATCTCTATACCACCACCCTGAAACAATAATCATCATAAACAACAATATTCCGTGCTTCATATGAGGAGTGTGGTGCCGGAGGCCTTAGTCCACTTTTTCCTATCAGTTCCTTATAAGGGAATGGTGGGAAGGGGAAGTGAATTGGCGGGGGAAGGGACGCATAGGAAGAGGCATTATCCTCTTGCTGTTCGTCTCCTCCGTAGATTAAGGGTAGGCAACGGAACTCGGCACTTTATAATATAAAAAAATATATATTTTTAGCTATTTCGTTATTTTACATGTTTCTTTAGCGTGAAAAAAAAACAGTGTTTCAACCTCCAGTCCAATTTTATTTACGATACAATGCCCACTTCTACCGGCCTATTTTAATTTAAGACATTTTTCCAGGATTGCTTCCAACATGGAAAAGCAATATTTACATCAATAATAAACTTACCTCTTCAAATTGTTTGACAGCTTCAGCAGTAACACAAACAGTAGCCAACGCCCGTAAAGACAACGCTTTTATAGAACTCTTGTTGCTTTCAATGATGGCAGTGAGCAGCGCTCGCGGCACTCCGCACTCAACGAAAGGTAACTCTGTTATATTCTTCATTATTTTAGTACATTTCTCGTGTAACGAACTCTCATTGTTCTCACTTAACATTGCAAGATGGCCGATAGATGTCAGTGTACTTTTTAATATCATATCTGATGGAGGTTCTTCGATTATTGATACTAGGGTCTGGAAAGAAAAATTAAGTTTTTTTTAAGTAAATCAGGCCAACTCCTGGTTTTTACATCACTCTACTAAACTCCAGTTAGTTCTAAATATTGTAAAATAACGTCTAGATGATGTAAATTCTGTCTTCTATACTTTTATTAACAAGTAGCTGTTATTGCTATTGAAATAAAAAATATGCTAAAATATTAAATAGCCTATGTTACTCTACGTTAATATAGCTTTCTAACGATGAAATAATTTTTGAAATCGGCCCAGTAGTTTTTGAGTTATTTCAATACATACAATTTTTCCTCTATAATATTAGTATAGATGATGTATATATTTAACTTTTACTAAATCTTTTAAAGTAATATTGATATATAAAAGCATATATTTCTAATGTCAATCGTATAAATAGCGATATATCTAATAGATTATTTTTATAACCTAGACAAGTTAGAAAAGCAGACATAAGTACGTCAGTAATGAGTTATTTCCACTTTCTAAACTACGAGTACACAACACAGGACGGGGAAAACTTGATTTTAACATTTATCCGGAGTTTTTACAAGCATTAATCAATTTTATTCTATAAACATGTTAAGTGTTTATAAAAGATTATTTTTTTGCGTCATCAACTAATAAATACAGTGGAACCTGGATACACGAGAGAGAGACCGCAATATTTGTCTCCCTTATAGAGGTTTCTCTAATCCGAATTTCTCGCTTATGAAAATCGTCCCTCGGGATCATACCGTGACTTTTGCTTATAATTTCTCACTAATCCATTTCAAGCTATAATACGTAGTTTATAATATAACACATTTAATATGAAAAGAACGAAAAGGGCCTTATGAACATCGGCGTCAAAGCATGGAAGCAAACAGCCTTGAGGAGGCAGACGTGGAGAAATTTACTGGACAAGGCCCAGGCCCACTCGCGGCTGTAGTACCTCAGATGATGATGATGATGATGATTTAATATGCTATAGATGAATGGATGTTTGTTTGAAGATATCTCCGAGACGGTGAAACTTTTTTGGTGAAATTTGCACTGATGTAGAATACTTACTATGTTTTTTTTAGTTCCTCGCAGACGAAGTCGCGAGCTACAGCTAGACAGTTATATAGCTCTTAACCTAGGTCTCCATTAAGCCTTGTACGCACCAGGATAGTATTTTAGTCGAGTAGCAAGTATCCAAACAAAGGATTTACTAATCTATTCTACTAAAATGTTGCTGTTCGGACACGTTTAGTTAATAAATTACTATCCTAGTGCGTAGGTTTAGGCTTAACCGAGTCCGAACAGTAGTAAATCCTTTGTTCGGATAAATGCTACTTGCTACTCGACTAAAATACTATCCTGGTGCGAACAAGACTTTAGACCGAGTTCGCGATAACAACAGAGATTTTGGTCCGCGTAAGGACGTTTTTTACTTGACATCGGTCTAATAACCTAGGGTTACTCTCTTACGACTATCTGTATAATAAATTAGATCGTAATTATGTGTTAGTTAATTCTTAACATACCTTCATTTGTTGAACTAAAACAGCTTTGGTCGTCTCCAAAAATATATTAATCAATGTATCCAGATGTTTCTGTACTAAATTCCATTGTGGGTTACTTTCATTTAATTCTAATTTGACATCTTCACCGATATCGATTAATTTCTGTAGATATATTTGTAAGGATACTTTTATCTTGTCCCATCTCTCGGGAGTTTCGCCCGGAGGTTTTGTATTCAATGATATACTATGTGCTAGTACAAATTCGTTTATATTCGCTACTAGTAAACATATTTGTTCCTCCCCTGTGTTATTCGTTTCTATTTGCCTGGAATTAGATTGAAATTAATTAAATATGACAATATATGCTTGACTTTACTTAGATATTTAAATTCCTTTTTGGGATTCCTATCGTAATAGTTTAAACAACTATTTTGTAGTATACATATATAGTTACTTTGCGTTATTTTGGGGGTTCCTCTAAGTATATGCGCTACAAAGCGATACGATAGCGAACATCAAAATGGAACTAACAATGACGTTCGATATCTCACACGTGACTTATCAAATGTCATTGTCAGTATCATAAATTTTTGTCGATCCCATCAGCGGTATCGCCAATCAAAAGATACTTTCGGTAACCCCCTTATAATGTCTCAGTTTCGCTATCTTTTGGCATTTCTGTATCATTATATTGTCATCCCTATCAGTCTTTTTAGAAAAAATGAGACAATATATTTGAAAACAAAGGTGATCGAGACAGTTATTGACTATCGATTTTAATTTCGTTAATGCCTCCAAAGAGATTGAATAACCTAGAAATTATTAATTTCTATAGATTAATAGATTGCTTAAAACAATACATACCTTATGACGTCACTATACTGATGTACAATAATCTGTCCGTGAGTCTGAACCTTTTTTATGTTCCCAGTTATAGTAGCAGAACTAGCAGACACTTGGGCTTTCATTTCAGTGCCTAAAGGTTTGCTCTGTAGTGTCGTCATACATTCGTTCTCATTGGAACTGATCAGGTCACAGAGCCAATACTGCACTGGTTCAGGTTTTCGATCACATAACCGTTCTAGTGTAGTTTGATCTATGCTTCTTTCTCTGTATAAAATTTCGTTTTGATTGTTTAATACTAAGCTGTAAGAAAAGATAGATCGTAAGTTAAGTGTGACATTCCGGGACGGGGACTATAACTGTTTTACTCAAAGTTTTTTTTTTTTAATTATAAAGTGGCAATGGAGCAAGCGGCCACCTAGACTCGCTAAAATAGCGAAGTGACCGATAGACATCCGCAATCGCAGATGAGTTGCATGCCCGTAATCATCGGAGAAGGAGACGCACAGCATGAGGATAATTCCTCTCTCTATTCGTCCCCTCCCCCGGAAAATCCACTTGCCTAAGTAGTCTTTGGTGTACATTTATAGATAAATGTACAATGAATATGGGATTAAGTACTTAACTATAGTGATTCGAAAACTAATTAATTATTGTTATGTTTTTACATTTGATTCTTTGTGTAAAGTAAGAGATCTTACCCGCCATTGAAGTCGCCTATCAAATTAACCCTGCAAGTATTTTTCTTATTACTTTTTGGTGTTTGTGGTTTATTCAAAAACTCGTGTGGCGCTATCATTTTTGGTGTTGAAGTACAAGCGAAGTTTAATTGCAGATCCGTGAAGTCGATGTCATATTTTAATTTTTCCCTTTTAGAATCGTGAGTTAAATCTTTATCAGATTTTGAATCAGAATCGTAGGGTATTTTCTGTTTGTCTCTAAACTGCGGTGGTGGTGTTACCCTTCTGGTTTTAACATAATTAATTTCTTCTTCATTGTCTTTTGATTTTAAATTTATATCACTTTCTGTAGCAACCAGTCTTTCTGTATAATTAGGTATTAGTAATTCTTTTTCAGGATGACCGACGATCACCCAAGAATTTTGATCCGAAAATCTCGGCAGACCTAATGAAGGAACTCGGCTCCCATTTAAAACTCCACCAGCAAGGCTGTCGACTATTCCTGGCTTCTCTTTCTTAGTAGGAAATATTCTAAATAAGTCCTTCGTTCTTTCAGCTTTAACCATTCTTTGTTTTGCTTTTGGACCTACTTTCTTGGTCGGTTTTAAATGAAGACTGTCCATTATGTTTTTACCTAATAACGCTTTGGTCGGCTTGTGCATTGGCTCCGTTTGATTTTGTATATCTTTAGGTGATTCGTCTTCATCTATGTATCCTAGTGAATGATAACCTTCTTGGATGTCTAATATTTGTTGATCAAGTCTCTGAGCTTCAAAGTTTAAGGATTGATTCAGTCTGTTTCTTTGGAATATCGGAGTGGTACAAATTGGTTCTTCGTTTGAATTACTCCTTTTGTATTCAGGTTTAACTGTTGTTATTCTCTCTGTTGGTACATAAGTAACGTTGGAGATCGGTGTTCGAACTCTAGGTTGATTGTTTACTGCGATTTCATTGTCATGAGATAATTTAATATATTCTAAACTTTCATCTGATTTGTTCTTGCTAGTTTCTAAATCCTTAACTTTGGCTACTTTAATGATATTAGAATTATCACTGTTAGTACTAGAAACGAATGTTTTCTTTACTGGATATTTTTTTGAAGGACTTATTATATTTACATTATTACATGGTACATCTTTGGTATCTTTTTGGATTGTACGTTTGTTAGTAGTGGGATTTACGTTATTAACTTTCTTACTTTCTATCTTATTCAGTTTCGGTCCAATTGTTTTATCGATCATCTTTTTCGAACTATCTTTTTCATAATTGTTATTGATATTTGTTGGTGCTGGATACTTCGGTTCGCTAGTATCTTTTTCTTTATCGTTATCTTTTAGAAGATCCATGTGTTCTTCGTCTGTGTGTACTTCGTAGTACTTTTGTAAATCGTACGGAGTTTGTATAACACTGCTACTTCGTAATCTCGGCTTCGGTGTCGGCGCTTCATTACTGACATTGTTTGATGTTATGGAATTGTCAACAACATCTCTGCTATGTTCTGTGTTTTGTAAATCGATCGCATGTTTTACTGTAACATTTTCATTGTTATTTGAATCGCTGCTGTTTGCAGATTTTACTGTGGAATTACTACTATCTGCGGGTGGGTAGTACTGCATAGTCGGTGGAGAGCTATCGGAATCTGAGAAGCCAGAGTCTTGGCTCTTGTGACTGCCGGGACTACCGTGACGCAGGGGCCACTGGTTGATCTGAGCATTATTCGGCTCAGCTATATTATCAGCGCTATTATTTCTTTGTTCTGGTTGGTTAGCTATCCAATGCGGTAGCTGAGGTTCCCAGTCTTGTTCTTCTCTCCTATTGTTTTGGTTCCACGCGGGCTGCGGTGCCACTGGACTGCCGATATTCGGCGGTGAGTCACCCCACCATACTTTGCTTCGTGTACGTTGAAAATTCGACATCCTGCAAAGAAAACAATCAGGTATTAAGTGAAATATTCGTGGGAATGTTTGTGGCGGTGTTAATGATCGGTATCCAAATGACGTAATGTCTTGTGTCATTATAGTAACTTTAGCAGGAGGTGCGGTTGAGCGTAACCATTTATATTACCTTGAATCTTAAGTATTTGGATTATTGTTATGACTTTTTGTTGTGACAGTCATGGGAACTTGGATTTGGCATAAACAAGTTTAAATAAGTAAAAAGAAAAACTAATTGGTTAAACAAGAGAACATCTTCATTTAAAGCTAACGAAATTATTTAATTAAAGTTAAGAACCATTAAAAATGGTAGCTAAATAGATTATACTCAGTTCTTCGTATATGTTTATTTTATGTGTAATCTGTTAACAAGGAACAATTAGCATAAACATATTTTTCCCCACAAAGATATTGTAGTACAAAAAACACATTCTCTTATTTCAAGCAACCGATGATCCTTAACATTTACAAATATAATCTCTTTGGCTGTATGCTTTATTATAACATAGTAACAGTAAGCAGATGTTAAAAACCGTTGCAGAATCTATTGTGAACGCGAACCCATTCAGAGTTTATGAACCGGCAGTGATTTCGACTCCCCTCGTTTAACTATACATAAATATTTTTAAAATGCAACGTGACGTAAAAGTATTTTACTTGAATATGAACAAAAGTAATTGTGTTTTGCGTACTTAATTAGATTTTTTAAAATCTACCAAGTTGTTTTATAATAGCATACTTTCTTTTAGTTAAACTACATAAAATGTGCAACTACACAACCTCAACGGTCAGGTTTTTTATTACTTTCGTGTAAAAATAATTAAAAAAATCTTTACATCTAGCACCTACCCTACCATAAATAATGAGAATAAACAACCTATCGTTTCAATAATCTCTGTCATCAGTGTTTGTATGAGTCAATGCATCTGACATAGTTAACATGTTACAACTAATTTCAAACTTAGTCATTGTGTGAATTACCCATCTACAAATGACCGGATATACACAGTAAACAGAAGCGTTTTTTATCATATTTAGGTTATGATTTTTAAGCCTTTGAAACAAGGGACGTGATTGAATTTGAAGCAACGTTTGCACTAATTTTCCAGGATGAATATGGCTGCAATTTTTTCACTCAATTCATGATTAATATCTCGGTCTTCATGAATAAAAACATCTCACTCGTTCTCTTCGAAAATAATAGAGATAAAACTATATTTTCAGATCTTTCCGCAGTGGAAATTTACGTTAAGAATAGTGACACATTAGCGGTGCGTCTATTAGCAACATTTAGCACAACTTGACCCCGTATTGTAGAACTATTGCGGCTTTGTTCTTATATAGGGTAGGCAGGTGGTCATTAGTCATTAAAGTGGAAAAATTATAACAGTTTAATCATTTAGGCCTGATTTACATGTAGTGTAAGTAAATAATTGAATTGTAAAAACCTTAAAAACAAAGATACGTCTGTTCATAAACCAGGAAAAGAAAGGTGTTTATGCATGTTCGTTTTACATGTCATAGGGGCTGCGGGTTAACGAAAAATATTTTATTTACTGTTATTTTATTGGTTCAAATAGTTATTATTCAAAGCAAATTAATTCTACGCATGTTTTTAACCTGCGTTTTTTACACCAACAACCAAGGAAAGGAAAAACTAAATAAATCTTGTAAACGACTGTTACATATTTTACATATTTAGCTCCCAAATACTAGGGCAGCATGAAGTCTAGGTATGGCCAAATGATATCAACGCAAGTAGTACAAAATGTTATCAACGCAACAAGTCTTTGACCTTCGTGTGAGATACGCGCGCCCTTGCGTGTACTTCCTTTACTTTCTGAACGCCTGGTACTTTCAGATACGCTTCATTGGCAACAATCGATATTTTTTTTATACGAGTTTCCTGAACATTCTCTTATATTGAAATGAAAAAATATGATGAAAATTAAAATTATTGAACGTAAAAATTAGCATCTAATTTTTGTTCATTCAATTGTTTTATTTTGAACAGCTAACCAATGGAACTGTTCAAAAGAGGAATTTCCGACAAATGTCGTTCTTAAAATTTGCGCGCCAAAACCAATTAAGTCTGTACCAACTAGAAAAAAACAGTACGCGATTTGCTCTTTATATTCGCGTTATAATTTAAGGGATCAGAGGAAGTAATCATTTTTTTTTATAATATTGACACGATGGCGTCAGTTATGGGTTTCGAATGCAGCTGGCGTAACGGTCGCGTGTCATCTGCTCGTCTGCCATACGCCACGCTCGGTTTGGCAGTACCGCACGCGCCCTTTGCCCCTCGAGCCGTGAAAAAAAATTAATCGATTTTATTCAAAAAATTCCAGTAGCAATGTAAATAAACTATACATGTAATGGTTCACGCAAAAATCTGATAGCATTTATAATTATTGTAAAATTATTGGAGTACTTTAATTATTTTCGAGATTAATTTGCATTTATTTTTAAATTTGAGTTTTTATTCAAATAAAAATGTAGCGAAAAATACAAAAATAACCCTACAGCTTCATTAGGCCATAGGGTTAAAGTTAAAACAAAATGGAATACATTTAATAATGAAAAAAAAAAAAGAAAACCGTTAGTATTCCACATATTTAAACTCACACGATCGTGGCATCGTTGTAGTGATTGGATCTCTATGGTAACGGCCAGGTGTTACTAGTCCGCAGCGCCGAGACCCCGCGATAAGGGCCCACCGGTTTAGCGCCCCTGAACTCACCAATTGTGCAATACTAATGATATACAGGATGATTTTTTTTACGTAAATTTATTTTTGAATTAATATTGCTAATTCATATTCGCGTTTTGGTTTGACACTGCATTCTATTTTTTACTATTTTGGCTTGTAAATTTATATTGTCTTTAGTTAATACAAATGAGTTTCAAATGTAGACTTTGTTCCACTTATCTGTATAATTTTAGCTATTGTTACAAATTGTAGGGCATACAAAAATTATAAATCCAGGATATTTTTAGAAAAAAAAATATTGAACTTAGACATTTTTTTTAAACGAGCATCTTAAACGGTTATAGTGCGTGTTGATTAAACTCGACTGTTTGAAAAGAGTTACATCTTATTAGGAATTTCTCATGACATGTTCATACAACTGATGGAGCGGAGAAACAACAAGATATTTTTGGACGCAAGTATCAAAATAAAATTAGTCATCAGTGTAATCAAGTCCGTAATAATAATAAAGTATATGTATCCTACATTTACGTAATCAGAGCGCAGCACTTGAATAAGCACAGCTAAAGTAAGAAATGAATTAGCATAAGAAGCGATGGAATTCGGTTACACATTAATATCAACCATTCTAATACTAGACATCATATATTATGTGACAACTGTTTCAATTATCTACATAACTAATTTGCTAAATTAAAACATTTTATATTAAGAGCACGCGTAACCGTCGTGTATGCATGCGTAGAAGTATGTGGAAGCGAGAGAGGTGTCTGGATGGAACCAAAAAATGCCCGTTGTCTCTGCCTACCACTCTGGGTTACAGCCTTGAGTTATGTTATTTTATATGGATAATTACTACAAATAGAAAATGGATAATATCGGGAAAATCATAAAGAACTTCCAAAGATAAAAATCACAATACCACCAGACATATTTTTATTACTAAATTTATTTGAAAAATCACCCTGTGTATTAAGGCATCTCCCCTCATTACGCTACAGTACCGACTCCCTAACATCTGTCCACACTAGACAGTGTTGTACCCGATACTTGATACAAGGGACTTCCGTACCAAAGGAATGTATCGAGTGAAAGTTTCTTACATAATAGTCAATAACATCTTTAATATGCAACATGATGAACTCTATATTGTAATATAGCATACTAGCTGTTGTACGCGACTTCGTTAGGATGGAATTAGAAAATATAGTCTATGTTACTCGGGGATAATTTAGCTTTCTAACTGTGAAAGATTTTTTGAAATCGGCCTAGTAGTTCTTGAGTTATTTCAATACATACAAAAATACAAAGTTTTCCTATCTATACTAATATTATAAATAGAGAAACTTTGTATTGAAATAACTCAAGAACTACTGGGCTGATATCAAAAATTCTTTCACCATTAGAAAGCTACATTATCCCCGAGTAACAGGCTATATTATTTTATTCCACGCGGACGAAGTCGCGCACAAGAGCTAGTCTATAATATTAGTAAAGATATGGATAAATTCTATTCATTAAAAATAAACAAATTCATTAAAAATACTTATTTTGCCTATTTTACAGTCTACCACGTGAGTTTTCTAAGTGTAAGCAGTTACACTCGGTTACATATTCAACGTTCCCGTCTAATGGCCAGCACGCGCTGTGGCATATGGCCGATAAAAACTTTAAATAAAAACACTATGACCGTCCACACGTGCCTACGTTTATCCTTACAACTCGACAAAAGAAATAAAAACAATTGACAACGTAATGTTTTCAAAAGAAAAAAAAAAGAAACACTATAATGCAAGAAGGTTCTTGTACGATTTCTTGAAGTTTATAGAGATCCCAATAGAGTCAATTGCCAAAATAACGGAGAGAAAAGTACCGTCCCATTAGTTCTTGGTAACCTCATGGTGTTACGTATTATAATACTGGCCATTTTTAGTCTATTCTACGTAAAAAAACTGGCTGTTTAAAAAGAAGACATTCAGACAGTTTTGCCGGTTGAAACATTTCCTGGTGTCACCATGAAGTTTTTATATAATTCTGCAATAACCTTGGCAGTAAATAAACCATAAACGGCTTGACATTTAAACTGCAAGCAGCTGCATTTAGCAGCTTAGCGGCAATAATTTCTTTCAGCAGATGTCTTGTATGGTTCGCGAGTCGTTTGACATTTTTCTCTACGAATAGGTCAGTCAGGCAGTTAAACGTGCATACGAGAATGTACCAGCTGCGGTCACTTCTCGCAGTTTGTGATTAAGATTACTGAGAAACTTAGTAAATGGATTGATGAGTGTTTTGCAGGATCATAAGACCCGTCTTTGAAGTATCATTGACGTAATTAAACCAAAGAGGTACGAACCCACTTATACCTTCTAGATTCTAGGTAAATCTAACTAGGAACCGATGATATTATGAATACGGGAAAGGCCTTCATTTGTTTCAAAATTATCTTTATTTCTAGTGATAGCGCCCCGGCTTGCACCCGTGCGAAGTCGGGGCGCGTCGCTACTTATACATATAATCCTTCCTTATGAATCACTCTATTAAAAAAAACGCATCAAAATCCGTTGCGTAATTTTAAAGATTCAAGCATATATAAAGACAAACATAATAAAGCGTTATTGTTTTATACCATGTAAGGATAAGGATAAGGATTAAGACGTGAATTATTATTTCTTTTCTTACTCTTTCACATTTGAATTTTAAAATATATCGTACTTAATTTCTTTGCATTACATTGTAGTATCAAGCTTCTGTATTCGATTCCCATGTTACGAATATAGGAATGCTCTTTGTTTTACATTACTTATATGGGGAGTTAATCACAAAACGTGAGGCATGGTGATATCATTGTTATTAATATGGGTAACAAGTAATTTACAAATCATACAAATGCTATTTGTGGTTGTGAAATTTGTTTGTTATTATTGAATCTGTAATCTACATACCTTTCAATTCTAATCTTGTTTTATCTCGTATCTACTTTGCTCTTATTTCGAAATTCTACACGTTTATCTATGACTAACTGTTGTGCGCGACTTCGTCCGCGTGGAGTTAAATAATATAGCCTTGTTACTCGGGGATAATGTAGCTTTTTAATGGTAAAAGATTTTTTGAAATAGGCTCAGTAGCTTTCGAGTTGTTTAAATACATACAAAAATATATATATTTTTCCTCTTTATAATATTAGTATAGATATGTGTTTTTAAATTGTTCTGTAATTTAAATAGTAGACAGAGACCATGGACCTACTCTCTCTCGCTCTATTTTTTTTGGTAACTGCTTTAAAGCTAATATTAGTTTTGTAAAAAATACATTTACAGTCAAACTTGGATAAACGAGAGCCCAAGGACCGCGATATGACTCTCGTTTATAGAGGTTTCTCTCTAATCCGAGTTTCCCGCTTTTGGAGGTAGCTCGTTGGGACAATAGAATGACTCGTTTATCCAGGCTTGACTGTATAATGTTAATTGGGTTACCGGTTACAATAAACACTTTTTTATACTTCACTTCCCAATTAATTAAATAAAAATGAGTGACGTCATTATCAAATAAGACAACAAATCAAAACTTTGTCTACATTAAGAACGGTGACTTGAGTTTTTCTTTAATAACGTTCGACCACTTTCTATATATTATAAGTGTCTGTTGAACCGCTACATTATTGTTATGTAGAACGCAATTGACATGTATTCTTTAAATACCGATGCAAATGATCAAGGGGCTACCCAAAGTACTTATCGATTGGCGATATCGCTGATGGAATCGACGAAAATGTATGAAACTGACACTGACATAAGTCATGTGATTGTCACGTATGAAATATCGAATGAGTATAAAGAGAAAGATATAGAAGTAGCAATAGCGTATACGGTTGAGGGAAAAAACATGCTTTAGACTACGTCATACGTATGTTGTGTGTGCATCACTTTACGGCTTTAAACCAATAACATGATGTCTCAAGTCTTTGCCTGGGACGTATGAAAAAATAGTTTACCAAAAATACGTTTGGAGCGCCACAATACTATGTGATATGTCACATTTATTTGGGGTCTTATTTCAAAGACCCAAACAAACAAAATCGCATACGGAGAAAGGGTCCAAAGATCTATGTCACTGTCTTTGTCACGTTACGTATATTTCGTATAAATGTGACACAGTCGCTGTCAGTTTGACATATGTCATGTCCGATCTGCTTCTTTTAATCTATGATCGAACGTCATAGACAGTTACATACATTTTTGACGTTCGTTATAGATTCGCTTCGTATCGAATGTACATTGGGTTACCCCCCCAGGTATGTAAATACACTACTTGGTACTAATACGTACAAATGTCATACGCACTTAAGATGAAAGAAACACATTCTTTGAATATCTAAGATAATTTGACAATCTTATCTTTTATCGATTTCACTCTACATGTAAATGTCTTGATAGTAAAATAAACATATCGAGTATTCTTTCCAATGGCTGCGTAATCTATTCTGACGAGATTATGAGGTAGCAAAGCAAGAAAAACTAGTATCAGTTATCAACAGTCTGTTTAACATCTTGTGTGAGTTCTTCAATAATTTATCAATTGATGATTGTCGAAACTTTTAAGCACGGGTCTCTAACAGCGGTCATATCGAATATGACTATAATATCGAATCGAGTTTAATATCGAATCAAATATAATAGTGAACTCACATCCTCTTAAGCAGGTCCTCTTTCACTAATTCCATCCATATTTTCTTTGGCCTTCATCTACCTTAATATCCATCCCCATTAAATCATATTATTATCTAATCTCTTTCTTTCGCTGAAAATAGTGTAAATTACTATTTATTCATCTTTTCAAGAAACACGAAAGTATGACAATTGTAGCTGAGTAAAGCAGAAACCTCGAAGCGGTATAAGCAAAGCTATTGTTTGTGTGACTAAAAATTACCAGATGTTTACGGTTATACTTCACAATAGAGATAGACAAATTGTTTCCTAAAACTCCCCTGGGAACCATCTGAAGAACTGTAAACGTTGTTTACAATAGCCATTCCTAAATTGGTCCCCTGGGGTCCATGGGACGTCCGATGTACGATGGCTGGATATAATTGAACGGTCACTAATTAAATAATTAATCTATGGTGTCGAGGAAAATGTCTAGAAAACTCTGATTTTCAATTAAGCCTAGGCGGCTTACATTTTTTTATAATACAAAGTGGCAAAAGAGCAAGTGGCCACCAGGATTCGCTAAAAATTCGAAGCGATGCACATAGACATCTGCAATTGCAGATCCGTTGCCTATCCTAATCTACGGAGGAGACGCACAGCAAGAGGACCTAGGAAAATACCTCTTCCTATGTAACCTTCCTCTCGCATTGCATTGTTGAAGTCCCAATGTAATACAAGCATTCTATTATTTCTTTAGATTTATTTAAGTACACACCTTTACTAGCTTTCGTAAAATATCCCACCAAAGTTTGTCAAACTGTCCAATAGTTTAAAAACGAAAAAAAACATTGAATTATTTAGGTATATAAAGTTGCTGGTTAAATAAATTTAAATTCTGAGAACTTTCACATATCTGTATCCTGGTGTTAAGATCCTCAATGTACAAAATGTGCTCAGAATTACGATTAGTTTAGCAAAAATACTTGATGTTTTCTTAAAATTACATTGACGAAAGACTTGTATTAAAATATATCGTTATCTCTGTTTGGTTTTTAAAAGAATGAAAGAGATAAAATGTATTGGTATACAAGTTCTTTGACAGCAGAAATCCACAGTTATTGGACACTTCACAAAAACCGAGATATTGTATATCTACAAAAGCATTATGTTGTCTACTAAAATACGTTAAGCCGGCTACAGACGCTCAGTTCTAACTGTACAGTTCGACTGCGCAGTTTAAACTGACGTGTGTAGACAAGACTGAGAACTGTATAATTCGACTATGCAGTTCAAATTGACATGTGTACGTCAGTTTTAACTGTGCTGTTAAAAATCTAAACGTCTGTGACTGGCTTTATATCTTTAGTAACTAATTCCGTTTCCATCGTAATATTTAATGTATTTGTGCGTAATAGTCAGGTGTTGCATTACTATTAGAGATCGTGTTTGTATTCTGCATAGGAATGCGAGCTAAGTGGACTGCAAAGATCACCTGCTTGCCCGCTTGTCCGTGTTTGTCGAGCTTCAATGATTGAATACACCTATTTACTATTAATCATAGAGTATAGAAATGTGTTTATGGCTGTAACAGTAAACCACTCTAACATATTGGATTTTTTTTAAGGTGAATAAGATAGATATGGGTCATTTGGGTATGTAGGTGTTTGCGCAATAGTAACCACGGTTATAGTGCACGATAGGCTACCGTCCACAGGTCCCCTCAGCTGCCATATATGCAAAGTGAGTAATGTACACGGGCGCCATCCTCACGGGGAGTTAAAACCAAGGGCCTAAAAAAAATTGAATAAAAAAACAAAAAAAAAGTTCAGTTCTTTGGTTTATTTCGAGCATCTACCTACCTTTAAAATAATAGATAATTAAAAATGCTTAAGGGACGCCGAAACCCTTTTTTGCACACAGACGCCAGTAGCCCTTAAGGGGGGTACGAAGTACTACACGATCATATCAGATGATATGTCAACAAAATGTAACTTTACACATTTAAAAATATTAGTACAATTTATTGAATTAATTAGTAACAAATTATCCATTGTATTAAAATAATCATTGCCTACATATGCAGTCGTTTGTTGACAATAATTGAATATTATGATACATTCATGAGTCAGTCACATTGTAGTTGACAGGGCACTGTATAACATTCCTTATTTTGTTATCCTTTTAAGTGCAAATATAATATGAACAAAGGAATTAAATTTCGAATAACACAAATATATTCAAACAAGAATATATGGATTGGTTTGTGACGCTGCAGTCATGGTTAGTTCTGTCAGAAAATATGTAAAAAGACAGCTATAGTATGACATAAAATTTGTGACTGTCAAGGAGACCTTAGTGAGCTGTCGTAACTTAGTGGTATATGCCCACCGGGACAGTTATCCTTGTCTGTTTATATATATATAACCACAATAGAGGTACATAAGTTAACTAAAATGGAACTATTAATTGTCCACAGGTGTTGGAATGATTTGTCGCACTCGCATGGGTATCTACCATTACCTCATAAAAGTATGACTGTATCGATGATTGACAAATTAATTAGGGTGGCCTGAACCTGTTGTGTTTATCCTAAGTAGTTAGGGTGAGGGAGATGATAATGGACTTGTCTCGGCCCCTATTGTGTTTCGTAATTCATACAGCTAGTGTTTGTTCTTTTTTGTTTATATCTCGCGATTGTCCTTAGGTGACAACTTAGGTCAACAATTGTTTATTGTGCCAGTGTCAGTTTTTCGTACAAATATGACGTCGTAAATTATCGTGTAAGTAAAAACAGTCGTACAGCTTGGTAAGTTTACTTACTTCTTGATTCTAACGTTAAAAAGAAACCAGGTAAGATAATACGAAAGCCTAACGAAGTTGCATAATAATATGGCGATCACATGCAAATTTTCCAGAAACTGCGTAATAAAGGCGGGAAACAGTTGACAGTCCGCCATCTTAGAATCCCGATGAATCAGTTTGAATTCCGAACACGTAGCGCACTGGGCGACGCGACGGTAACCGCAGACCTACCCGCGAACAGAAGCCGAAGACTTGTTACACGTATTAACTTTTTATCCTTGTTTTTGCATCACGTACGAGTATAAATTACAATTATGTGCTTGAATTGAAAAACGTTACTATAGCTAAATCCTTTAGTATACCCATTATAAGTATTGTTAGCGTATAAAAGAATTTAGAAGCAAACCATGAACGCAAGAAGTTGTTGACCGTTTAACTTTTTGTAAACTATGCCATTTTTGATAAGTTTCCCTAACTTATATGTCATACACTACATCGGAGAATATTCCCTTAAGTTTTGACTTATATTTTGACCTTGAATTGACCTTGAATGCCTTTCCTTTTCTGATGTTTGGACGACGAGCTTTCATGACTTGGAAAAATCTTTAGAATTATTTCTTTGGTGTTTGATCTTTGTTTGGTTTGTTGACTGTTAGACTAGACTACAAGGCTTAATTCCAAAGGATTAGTAAATAACCTTCAATCAGTAATTACAGCTATCGAACAAATGACCGACAATTAACTCGATCGTCTGATTGTTTCAGCCTTCACGTATCAAAGATGCGAGGAATTCTCAATTCGTATAGAAATAATTACAAATGAACAAAGACTATAGGCTTCGCCGAAGCTACGTGAATCTGGGATTTTAGTATCGAAGCTACTTACTCAATACAATATCTAAAGCATCTAACGCACTAGGATAGTATTTTGGTCGTATTTCGTCTTATTTTAGTCAGCAATTTAGTAACTAAACGTGTTGAAACAGCAATATTTTAGTAGAGTAGATTAGTTAATCCTTTGTGCGGATACTGCTATTTGCTACTCGACTAAAGTACTGTCCTGGTGGAAACAAGGCTGTAGAGGTAAGTACAGAGTTAGCATCGCCAACTTGCGAGACTGGGTAAACCGCTTAAAAATGAAAATCCCAATTTTCTTAGCCTTGTGTTTTCTTTCTTCTTTGTAAGGATGTTACCTCTTTGGACATATTATTTTTATAATAGGAATATTTTAAATTCATAATTTGATTATTCTACATATTAACATTGACATTCCATCTTCGATGGATTCCAGAGCCGCCCTTCAATGTATACCTATTTCTTCTACCTCTAATCCCTCTCCCACAGTACAGAGTTTCCACTTAAATGTCTATATAGTCTTTTTTTATTTTAACATAGTAACGGTATCAAACATTAGGCGTAATTTGAAAGTAATATTGTGTTCACACGGTAATCAATATACATACACTTCCTTTGTTCTAGACAATGACACCTTTCCCGATCAAAATGCCATTACGAGTCATAATAAAGGGTTTGTATTGCTAAGAGGCCGAAAACTGTCCTTATAACCCCATTGTCTTCGATTTCCGAACGACAACGGTTTTAAAATTTGTTTAACCTTCAATATTTTATTGACATTTTAAATGTCATATAACGATAGCGATTGTAAATAAACCAAATATTATTGATCAAAAATAAATAAACATTATTATAGTACCATTAAAACCCTTTATTAAAACATAAACAATGCGCAAAAAGCAATTAAACAAAAACAGATTCGAATGGATTTAATTAACGACATAACCTATTTTACAATCACGTTCAATAATGGCGGATTGTCATACGTGACATGCGTGTATACGAATAGTTCTGTCTTTTTCATAGTGAATGAAAGGGATGTCAATACTGTTTTCATGACAGTATAAACTCGCCATTTAAGCTATTGTGTAGAACGTCCGGTGTGTTTACAGTTAGAAGTGGCAATCGGTACATGTTCTAATTTCTGTGACAAGTCACGATTGTTATGAAATTGAGTCCGTCTTAAATACGAGGTGAATTATAATCACAATTAAAATTATAATCAACTAGCCCATAAAATGTACGTGTTGACATTACTGACAGACTTAGTAACAGTGATAGAGCCCGCTTTAACATCTTCGCACGGGTTGGCTGGCTCAGTGAAATACCACGACCACGCAGAAGACAAGCGTCAAATGGAAGTTATTCCGTGTTTCGTCCAACGAGTGTGGTGCCGGAGGCCTAATTTCAGTCTACTTTCTGTCCACTCACTGGACAGGCGGGGGAGGGGACGCTTAGGAGGTATTATTCTCTTGCTTGCGTCACCTCCTTTGTAGATTAAGGGTAGGCAACGCATCTGCAATTGTAGATATCTATGGGCAGGGGTCGCTTCTTCTCCCTTTCTTTTTTCAAAACTGACGTACACACGTTAATTTAAGCTGCACAGTTAAAACTGTACGTCAGTAGCCGGCTTTATAGTATTTAATTTACGAAAAAAAATGTGAACGTCTATACTTATCGATGTATACTAGGCTTGATATTTGTTCAGAAATAAGATAATTTGAAACCAGAAAAACATTGATAACTAATTGATAATTTGTATATCAACAATGACTCATATTTCCAATGGTGCGTAACGTAGTAAAATTTAATTTATATGCCAAAAAAGTCAATGAGTCAGAACTATGACGTATACCCATTCATAATTTAAGGTTAGACTCTCTGTTGGGGAATGTCGGAACTTGTTCTCGGAAACCAAATTATCTCACTATACGATTAACAATTCTGAGTCATTCAATATTCTTTTATTTTAATACTTTGGTCGTTTTAAATGATTGTGCATTGTTTAGATTACAAAAATATTTAATATCTATTACAATTTAAATGTAATTAATGCGTTACCTAAAAAACTATTTGATTCATTTACAATTAACGTTATAAATAGGCAAGATTTATATTTTTGTATGTATCGAAATAACTCACAAATTATTTGATATTTAATAGTTCCTTTACCGTTAAGCATTGTACGCACCACAGAATAGTATTTTAGTCGAGTACCAAGAAATGTATTAACTAAACGTGTCCGAAAAGGAACATTTTAGTAGTAGAATAGTAAATCCTTTGTTCGGATACTTGCTACTTGCTACTCGACTAAAATACTATCCTGGTGCGAACAAGGCTTTAGAAAGGTACATTATCACTGAATTACAAATGCTATATATATTTTTTTAAGCCGCGCTTACGTAGATCAAGCAAAAGCTAGAAAAAAGTTCATTACTAAGTTAAAGTATTACTCTTTTTCTAACATCTTTTACTAAAATTATTGAGTCAAAAGGGTATTAAAATGTTCAATTTAATACATAATTTAATTGTATGTTAAATCTTTATAATAATATGAACAGTCTAATAAAAACCTCATGTGAAACTTCAGTACATTATACCGTATTATTGTCCAACCTTGAACCATCAACAGTCACGTTTAAAAAAAAACATAAACTCGTTTTAAAACGAGAAAGAATCTTTTAAGCATAGCATTTTATTGTACAAAAAAGTTAACGTTTAATTAACTTTATTATCGCTTATCTTATAAAAAAAGCTATTGGAAGATTAATCCGATTTGCCATTGCAGTTTATAATTTTATACGTTATACAGTCTAGGCAGAGCCAAGTCTGGTAAATTGCAATAAAATATCCCTGGTTGTCTTTGGATGAATATTAAAAGTTATTTACTTTTTCTAAAAGTTATGGATCGTACAATAATTACCTATTTATTTTAATTGAATAATAACCGCAAATAAAGAAATAAGTGTCACGATTGAAAAATACTTTCAATAAAACTCGTTCTTTAGCTCATATATTTTCTTTAAATTATTTATCAACAAACTTATCGGACACCGTTCTACATCTTAACAACCTTTTAGAGCACAGACTATATAAAATAGTTAAATAGCTAACAACTGTAACGCAAAATAAAAACAATTCAATAATTGAATTTAATTTCTCTCTCTTGTTGAGCTTATGGATTATGACGTCACGAAGAACTTTCTAGAAGTGTCTGATAAAACTTTCTAAATATAAAACAAATTCCCACGATAAGTGTAAGTAAGAACATTGTTATGGTGTTTCAAATATGTACATGTTTAAAAATAAACAAACTTCGTGATACTCAAGTAGCATTCTGTGCATTCAGAATAAAGCCTTATTCCGAAAAAATGTATAAAGTGCTGCGATAACCGAGGACCAATAAGTCGTCGATTATACGATACCGGAGGACACTCGAAATTAAATAAGATAGACCAGGGGTCTCGTTGGACGAAATTATGCATCATAAAAAGTACCAGGAACAAGGATGTTCTGTATTATGGAATATTTTTTATGAATTTACTAGTACCAAACGTAGAAAGTACAACAGTAATAACGCTGATTCTCTTTTCAGAGTAAAGCGGTGTGAGACCAAATCTCCAACCTTTTTATAAAAATATGTAGAGAAACTTACTTACTTGTCTTTGTTAATACTTCTTCGTAATCTGAATCAAAATATCTCGACACCTGGAAAAGAAAAGCGAATCAATTAACAACACATCAAACCGTAACAATGTAATGTATTGGATTGCTTTCAATGAAAATGCATTATTCGAACGATTCAACGAATTGGAGCGAGTTACTTCGATATACTATAAGTTGCACCTATTTTGTTAACTTCGATAGCTTTATAAAATATTTTTATAATGAAAATTAAGAAAAGTGTGTAAAATAAAATTACCTCATCGAGTGCAAGAGATGTAATAAAATTTACTACAAAAACAAAAGACGAAAGAAAAATAATTAGAATTAAAAAGTATTAAGTTATTAAGTTACCACCAAAGAGTTTTCTTATTGCTGGCCAGTCTTCCGGCCGCAACAAATTGACTTTTTAATCGATATTGTATACCTTGTTACTTATTCATGCTTTACTTAATTGATACAAATAGTTAGATTGAATGTAGACGGCTAAAAGTTAGGGAAAGTTTTGATGGATTGAGCGTAATAGCATAATTTGGCAATGCATTTGAAGTTCTCCTAGTTGTGAATGTCCATGGGCGTCGTTGACCACCTTCGTGTTCCGGCAGCTCGTTTGCCCCCTTCTCATATAAAAAAGAAGAAAGTTAATTCAGATATGACCGGCGATATAGATGTAGTGATGGGATACAACCTATAAAGCGTTAAAAGCGGTATCAATTTTTCACTAGGCATGTGTAGTTCACCTCGACATTGACGTATCGATAAACTCTTCCGTGTGACATAGTATCGTCATTTATGGCTAGGGCTGCTAGTACAAGGCTCGTACTCGGAAACTAAATGCAACCATATATATTATGTAGGACATTGGCCATTCTCTTGACCCGGTTTTATTCAATGCAACTAAATAGATGTCTTCATGGTTTTATACATTTTATTTTATATGTAAGAAATCGAAGAAATTTTTATGGGAATAATATGGTTACCTAGATTTTTTATGAGCGGCTTTTCTAATACGAGTGTAACTTTACTGGCAACAATTTGTATAATAAGTTATAGTTAATTTCAATATTATTAAATATATAGTTTCTAAATTAAGTTGAAGTCTGTAGATCGAATAAGTTACGTAGTTATTAATTAGTTTTTCCTTTCCTGAATGATTTATAATCCTGTAACCTGTAAGTCGAGCAAAAACATCGACATTAATTGAATCCCATCCCTATTGGCCATTAAAAATTACATGTGGCGACATCGAGACATGCATTAAAGATTAATTCGCCTTGTAATAGCTTAATTGTACCCTATCAGGATACGATCGGATGTTTTTACAACAGTATCGATATGTGATTGACTCGCATACTAATGCGACTGATCGAGTAATCGGACATTCGACTCGAAAGGTATCGATTAAAATTATAGAGATGGACAAAAACATCGATATATTGATGAATATATCGATGTGCTGATGAATTTGAAAACAATAAGGAAGAAAGATTAATTTTATCTTTACTATAGTCCTAAAGAAAGGGTTTTTTTAATAAGAGAAGGGAAATCAAGCAGCGAAAACATTAAGGTGATCATAGACGCCTATGGATCTCCTCAATACCAGACCAGAACCACAGATGCTTTGCATACCTTTGAGAAGGTGATACGCGCGCTACTTGGAAGAGTCTCTAGTATTCCCGTGTTTTTATTACACGTTCATAATCTAATATGTGATACCTTTTCGTATGTTGATGCCCACGATGGGCTCCATTTTTCCGAAACTCCACGACGAGCGTATTTTGCGTGACTTCACACATATCTTTCAATTTTTTGCCGATATGTGCAGGTTGAATCACAATGTTTTCCTTCACTGTAAGAGCGTCGGGTTAATATGTACATATGAAAATCGAAAAACACATTGGTAGATGGTGAGATTCGATACCCCTTTTCGTAAGCAAATCAAGCTAATCTAACTTTAACTAACATAAGGAACTGAACGTAGTACCTACTATATGTAAAAACATATCGCAATATGATATAAAAACCGGTCTATCATTAGTCTAGTTAATGTTGTGACATAAAATGACTTCGTAACATACATGTAACATAGTGAGGACCGTTATGAATGTCAAACGGTTATTTATAGCAGTTATTTTTATTGACTACTTTCAGATGATATATCAGCACATTAGATAGAGAACAAGCAATGATATTACTGCCCTGCTAACTTTATTAACGGAGAAAAACAAGAGAAAAGCGATAAAGCCTTGTTCGCACTAGGTTACTTTAGCCCAGTAGCAAGTACCAAATATCCGAACAAAGGATTCACTTTTCTACGCTACTATAATGTACTAAAATGCTGTTGGGACACGTTTAGTTACAAGTTACAAGACCTGAGGCGTTGAAAATAGAAAAATGACCAAGTGAAGAAACATTTTGAACTTACTCTCGTCTGGCTGTCATGTAATCTTATTTAGTTAATTCTAAAAGGTTATGAACCTTAAGAGATATGATCGGGAATAAGTGAGGTTATGTTGAGATTGTGTGTATTGTATGCAGATATTTACTGAGGAGTGGCCGGTGTGAGTCACTACGGTCACTCGCTTTTATAGCAGCGTCCCTTTGTCACACCGAAACTATGAAATGTCACGTTTTCGGGGACATGTAAAAGACTTGACAGATGTCCTAGTTAGTAAGTAATTAAGAA
This sequence comes from Papilio dardanus tibullus, assembly GCA_013186455.1. Classification (NCBI taxonomy): domain Eukaryota; kingdom Metazoa; phylum Arthropoda; class Insecta; order Lepidoptera; family Papilionidae; genus Papilio; species Papilio dardanus. The sequence continues at coordinate 691,777 of QDHC01005832.1, read as the reverse complement.
AAAAAGCTTGAATTACTATTGTCTTAGAAGATTATTGATTATATTTTAAGTCTTAGAGGATCGAACACTTATCTCAAAATCAGTCTAACCCCTTTATTCCGAAAAAATATAAAGTACTGCGACAAACGACGACCAATAAGTCGTCGACTATACGATACTGGAGGACTTAAAAACAAAAAAATACGACAATTGAGTTAATAACAGGGACGAAATAAGTAAGACCAGGAGTCTCACTGGACTAAATTAAGTATCATAACAGGTACCAGGAACAAGGATGTTCTGTATTTTAGAATAAATTTTATGAATGTACCAGTACCTAACGATGAAAGTACAACAGTAATAACGCTAATTCTCATTTTGGAATAAGGCGGTAAGAGGTTATGCTGTAGGATGTCATTATGGACCACTATTGCATAGGATTACCATCTCGTTATTCACAAAACATCTTTGAATAATTATATAAGAGTTACGAAATAAAAATAAATTAAAATAAACTATTAATTGTTGAGTTGTAAATCACTCGATTGGCAATCTATTTTATTATCTGTGATATAATTAAACACCTTTTTGCTGACTTCCTTACACAAGGTAATTCACTTGTAAGGAAGTCAAATTAAACATCAGCACGTTAACGACTATGCAAGTTTCCTACAACTAGATTGCGCACGCGCACGTTTTTTTCTATAACAAGCTTAGGGCAATAACCGAGACATGGGACAGATTGTCTTGCGTAAAGTTTGAAGTTTTTTTAAGTTCATGTATGTATGTTTACAGAGGTACATTTATGTATATCCACTACCGATTGTGAACTTATCTGGATTTTATAAACTGACCAAAGGTAAATCGTTAAATTTGGTACTGTTTGAGATGTGACAAAATCTCTACTTAATATTAGAAAGAAACTTTGTAGTTTTGTGTTTTTGTTTGTATTGAAATAACTCAAGAACTACTGGGCCGATATCAAAAATTCTTTCACCATTAGAAAGCTACATTATCCCCGAGTAACATATATTAATTAATTCCACGCGGACGAAGTCGCGCATAGCAGCTAGTGAATGATATTTCTAGAATACGGTTGTTTGAGAGAGTTATTCAGGTACGTTTAGAATTTAACTATACTGACTATTTACTGTACCTAGTCTTAATCAACAATTTGCCGGTGACATTACGGCTGCAAATCAAGTGACAATTTATCTAGAACGGATGCGTATCGGCCACCATGATCGTCAGTCGTTCGCTGAAGTTATCATTGTAACACGAACTTTTGTTACATGAAATGTAATATGGTTCATCCGTTCATCTGTTACTCGTGGAATTGTGTTTGGATATGACATTCTTATACTCAACAAATAGTATTAAATAAAACAAAGATTACACGTGATCTAGAGGGGTAGACAGAACATATGGATTTCGACTTACCGCTCTCTTCCGCCAAGTTTTAAATAACAAATATATGTCTACCTATGTAATTGATATTAGCAGGATTTCCTATAAATATAGACGACAGTTTATGTTTGATTTAGGTTATTTAATTTGTATAAATTGAATTTAATTATAATTAAACAGTTTCCTTTATAATATACAAACATGTTTTTGTAGGTATCAATATATATATTAGTACTTATGTGGTAGTAGTTGCGGTTTGCATTACTCATATATTATAATTGCTTATTACATTGGTAAATATGGTTATAAGGAGTACAATAAAACATCAGGTTTTGTATAGAATTCAATGTAGCGTCGAGAAGGTTTATTCCGTCGAATTTACAATTAAACTAATAATTTCTTCACAAAACTACGTACGAAAAAAGGCGAAACTATGACCAATGCAAACCCGGAGTCACACGGGTGCTTCTTTCACAACTTCAATCATACCAACGCTCGTGTTTCATTTGCCCGGGGCTCAAAATTCAACGCTGCGGTATAAAAAACGTTGCGTTTTAAAAGCGCTGCTTTCAGAACAGGGGGCCCACCCGAGGTACTTTTCGATTGGCGATATCGCTGATATAACCGACAAAATTATAATAAACTGACATTGACGTTCGATAAGTCATGTGCTTGTCACGTGTGAGATATCGAACGTCATTGTCAGTTCCATATACTTTTCGCTATAGAATCGCTTCATAGCGAATGTATTAGGCATACGGGGTTATCCAACCCCCTACGCCTAAATGCATTTTGTTCTATTTCAACACATTTTAACGTGCTATATTAAATCGTAAGATTAATAAATATTATCTATGTATATCTTATCTATCGAAATAAAAGTAAATACTAGCGCCCTACATTCCTAACACATTATTTTTTTATCACGAATAAGTCGGTAATAAGTCTTAGCCGTAGAAAGTAAGAAGCTTTAAAGCACTTTGATTACGTAAGAGGTAATATAATCAAGATTCCATCAAGATTTTTAATGAGTCACGTACAGGAAAGAGATAATCACAATATTGTAAGTAGGTACATCTTCTTTTGATGTAGTAACAGTTTAACTCCACTGCCTCTGCACTTTGTCAGCTATATGTGAAGGCTCGGAACCTACTCTAAAGCCGAGCGGCCACCGCAAAAGAGTAGAGAGCTGAGCGTAAGCTGGGCGGACCCATTTTCCACTTTCGTACGAAACTGCATCCCTACCGACAAAGAGATATGACAAGTGCCAAAAAGAGTCGATATGTTCTAGAGAGCCGAACTGTGTCAAATGAGACAGCTGCGTTATGCCGTTGGGCTCCCTTACCTCAGGTCTTTGTTGCTGAGGACGCAAGCACATCTGAGACCGCTCAGCTCACCATCTCATTAGTTTTTTGCGGTGGGCGCTTGGCTTATAGCCTTATCCGCACCAGGATAGTATTTTAGTCGAGTAGCGAATAATTTAGTAACTAAATGTATCCGAACAGTAACATTTTAGTAGAACAGATCAGCAAATCCGTTGTTCGGATACTTGATACTCGACTAAAATATTATTCTAGTGCAATCAAGGCTTTAGTTACTAAATTAATTGCTACTCGACTAAAATACTATACTGTGGGCTTACTGATGCTTTTCGATGAACGATGTCGCTGATGGAATCGACAAAAATGTTTGAAAATGATATTGACATTCGATAAAGTCATGTGATTGTCACGTGTGAGATATCGAACGTCAATGTCAGTTTCATACAAATATGTCGATTCCATCAGCGACATCGCCGCTCGAAAAGCATCTTGGGTAAGCCCACTGGTGCGTATATGACTTTAGGGGTGACCACGCTGGCCTGGGTTGATCGACTTCACACATATCTTTTCATTTCTTCGCAGATACTGTACCAGTGTGTTTATTTACTACGTTATTATAGAATGACAGCATTAAAGTAATTCTATTAGCGAAGCCGTAGGACCACAAGGGAGAATGTTGCGTCGCTTTTACTATACTTTACTAAGTATCTTTGTTACTTGACTAGTCTATGTTAAGTAATTTAAAATGCTTTTTTATTCTTAAGTAATACACATAATAGATAACAATTTAGTAGGAATTCGGAATTGATTAATAGTACACAGTAAAGGCAATCAGCTTCGGTGGAAATAGAAACTGGGAATAAGGCCCATCGTAAACAAGGATACACTTATCTATGATTTTAGTATCTAATTGATACACAATACAATGATAATATTGTCGCGACGTATATCTATATCAACCTTTATAATATCTTGTATTTTAGAAGTTACTAAAGTTTGTAGATTTGCGTATCCTTGCGTACAAATGTCCAACAGAAAGTTTTAGACATCAAAGCAGGGTAAAGGCTACTGGCGTTTTGGCGCAACTGAAGCATTTTGAATTATCTATTTTTATGGTAAATGCTTGAAATAAAGCAAAGAACTGTACTTTTTTTTAGGCCCTTTTTTGTCGCCCCTTAAGGATCCCGTGTGCATTGCACACTTTGCACATATGGTCCCTCATATAGCCCTGCATCTAAGTTATGTCAATGAACCCAATTAATTGAATTATAGTGTTATAAAAGACAGGTTTATGTGTCCTGTCCTTAGATTCAGATATATTCAGACCTCCCATGTAGATTGATCAAGATAATTATCTCAACTAATCAGGTTATCCCTTAGGAATTATTCTCGTTTATTATAACCAGTTTAAATCTAGTTTAAAGTATAAAGACATTTTAATATGATAAATATAAATCACAATCCATCTACACATATTTATTTATAATCGAAAGGTAAATAATTAAAAATCTAAATTCTACTAAATTCAATTTTAATTAATGTATATCGTAGGATATTATTTAAATCTATACTAATATTATAAAGAAAGAATCTTTGTATTTTGTATGTATTGAAATAACTCAAGATTTACTGTGCCTATTTCAAAAATTCTTTCACCATTAGAAAGCTACATTGTCCCCGACTAATATAGGTTACATTATTTAATTCCACGTGGACGAAGTCGCGCAGAACAGCTAGTATAATATATTATAACTATAACAATGATGCTGTGCGCGCCATATTTGACGTTTGTATTTTTTAATTGCAAAGGCAAAGGCGATGGTTTATCGGGCGCACCGTTCTTTGGCCGCCTATGGCTTCCTACGTTCTAATGGGGTCGTGTTAATCCTTTTACAATATACTAGGTCTTAGAATATTAACATAGTATTCATTATTCAATTATTCATACATAAATTTCCTTATTGTATTAACTTTGGAATAGTAAGTCCCTTTGTACTAGTAGTAGTACACTTAATTAAGTCGCGTCGTTTACGTTAGCTTTTTTTTTTTAAATTTTATTATGATAACTGTGGTAAAGTATTATAGTGGTTGATAATTTCTGATTTTTAAAAAACAAAATACAGTCGAACCTGGATAAGCGATAGTCCAAGGGCCCGAGATATTTGTCTCGCTTATGGAGGTTTCTCTCTAATCCGAGTTTCTCGCTTAAGGAAATAGCTCCTCGGGACCAGAGAATGGCTCTCGCTTATAAAGGTTTGACTGTAATTGCATGTTCTTAAAAAATACCGAATAGCCTAAATCTTTTTTGAAACTATTTTTGTATGTAATTTATCAATATTTATAAGTGTGAACAATTTTGCTCGTTTTTATAGTTATTCGTAACATACTTTCTCTATTAAATAATGTGATATCTCGTAAATTGATAGTAATTTATTACAATCAAATATATCGGAATATTATATAACTAGTTACATAAAAAAAACATAAAAATTACTTTTACCTGAGTGATTAATTTGTCAGATTTACGATCTAAAGGACAGAGGTTCTAATCCTCGATTAAAACACTAATTAATCTACCCATACTCCTCGGTTTCAGGCCCTCAAACTGAAGACAATGGTACGAATCATATCATTTTTCAATCGAAAATAGAATCTAGCATATATCGTGGCCAGTATCCTTTTATAAAAATTCCAAATTCTAATTTTCTTGCAATTTTTTTTAAGATATGTTTCCACTTGAACAAAGAATATGTTATCTGTGGCAAAGTAACCGGGTTCCAGTCTATTAGTCATGTCTGCTGAGAATTATTTTCTTATGACAACGGTATTCTAACTCTATATAAAATGTCGCAAAATCTACGTTCCAATTTTTAGAATTTACAAATTAATAAAACAAAAAAATAGATTTTTCTCGTAGATTAATTTATATCATAAATGTGAATAACTCATGACCACAATAACCGTAGTTAGTAAATAACATAAAATCAAAGATATATTATACTATAGATGGAACACTCGATACCTAAAAGTGAGGCATTTTCTTTGACCTCCGGAGGTCCAATGTAGGGAAATCTCCCTAAGTGTTAACCTCTAAATTACATTTGCCGACATAAAAAGTCGACCGAGTGTAACCTCTTTTCTCAAATTTAAATTGTATTTCATAGTATTTACTAAAGTTTAATATTATAATTAATAGAAACATTTTTAAAACGCTAATTAAAAATTTATAACAACCATAAAACAAAAATGGTCTTTGTTAAAAATTGTTTGGATTTAAATTGTTTTAAATAAAATAATAATAATGAAAAACGATAATTAACGTTTTAATGAATATTTTAGTTTATTCTACTGTTTATTTTAAAAATGTAAAAAAATCACACAATTTCCCAAACTTGGAAATTTTTTTCATGATACTGGCAGGTTTTTTTTTTTTAATAATTTCTTTCTTGGCACGCTTTTTAACGTCAAATTAGTATGGAGTGCTACCTCTATGTATAATATCTCTTTGCATAAAATATTTTAATTCCTCTTAAGTCACATTCGTGTGAATCATTTTTCTGACGCGACACTTTAGAAAACATTAAAAAGGTAAACAAAAAAATTGCATTAACTTTATTATGTAAGATAATTAAATATGTAGACAGAATATTTTATTTAAAATCAAACAATACACATCTACCAATTTCGTAATAAGTTAAACGTCACAAGGTAATTAAATAAAATAAGTTAGAGAATTCCAACTTACCTTCAAACTAGTATATTTTAATATTATCCAGTAATAAATACCACACACAATTTATGTCAGTTGTTCAAATAAGCACAATTTTTTATCACATAAATTCACACAGTTTTTAAAGTACAGAAAACTCTCGCGCGTGAATGTTAAGTTTTTCGCGGTACATTGTAAACGTACGCTCTATTGCCGCGCATTCCACCGCAGGACTTCACCTCTACTACGTCAGACGAATACAAAACAGCAAAACACTGCGGCCGGTACGACACGATATCGTATCCATAACCCATTATCCATGACGCTACCTGAGTCATCGATAGGAATGTGCAGTTTATGAATTGGTTACTGTCACTGCCATCTCGTGGTATTTTTCTTTAACAAGTTTGTAACAACGACATCTGTTAAGTGTTCTCAATATATATAAGTAGCAAAATCTTCACACAAATATCAATTAGGTCTTAAAAAGCTGTTTGATACCTGTAATTAGAAATTCAGTTTATCCACCTTTTTAAAAGTAAAAGTTTTTGTGAAGTAGAGTTAATTTCATAGACCTCTGAATGCGATTCATAACAGTGTTGCCACTTTCCAATATAAATTATAAGCCCGCCCAGCCATTTTGACTTTGTTTATGGTCGATTTCTCTCTTTCTCTGTCAAAATGGCTGCAGTGCAAGAGGTGCGCTAGATAATTCTTGCAATAAATCTATGTGATTTACAATAAAGTTTGATAAATATGTGCTTAAATTTACGGTTTTTTCATATTTACAGGCGAGACGTGAACCTATTCAGGCCGTCCAAGTTTTCGGCCGCAAGGTAAGTGTTTGATTTAGCGTCCACGTGTTGCAATTCGTTTACTTGTATTCGAATAATTCAAGTAATAATTCATGAAATCATTACAAATATTTTATAATTACCCAAAATAAATCTGATAGTATCGTAACATCTAATTTTGGTCTGAATGTTTTAATAAATTTTACATTTTAATATAATTAACTTTCAATGCTTTTTTTTAATTTATTCCCGTTATTCCTTTGTTTAACTTATTGTTTAGCTATATATAAGTTAACATCTATACAATTAATCAACGAAATATGTCCTTATTTACACATATACCGACATTTTTGCAGCAAAACTACATAACCTAAAAATTGTAAGTAATTTTATTGATATCTTAAATAACAGAAAACCGCGACTGCAGTGGCATACTGCAAGCGTGGTCATGGAGTCCTACGTGTGAACGGCCGGCCCTTAGACCTGGTTGAACCAAGATTACTACAATACAAATTGCAAGAACCAATCTTATTGCTCGGCAAGGTATCGTTCAGTTTCACTTTAGTTTTTATACTTTTATTGCATTATACTGTAGACACTAAAGGTATGCTAAAGCATGTGTTTAGTAGTTGCTTATGTTTTGTTTTATAGTAATTAGAACTCATAAATAACTTCCACTGTCATTTAACTTTATAATTTTAGGTTTACTCTTAACACTGTTGCAAGAAATAATTTAACAATCATGGTCTGCTGTAATTACTTTAAATGTATATATTTTTTATAGTTTAAGTATTGATGTAACATAATTTCACTTTTCATGTACTTTTAATGTATGCTATCGCATGTTTGATTTCACATTTTCATTTGCTCAGATTTCTTATATTTTGCTTGTATTTGTATTGTTATTACTAATATAACTAACATTTATAAATCTTTATTTTTATTCCTTAATGATGAATAATACTTATTCCGAAACTGAGCATCTTTGGATGTGAAGTAAACATTAAAACCTGAATAAAACATGAATATTTAATTATAAACTTATATTATACAACTTTACAAACATTTTATGTATATATTTGCAGGATAGGTTCTCTGGTGTTGATATCAGAGTGACGGTGAAGGGAGGCGGTCACGTTGCCCAGGTTTATGCTATCAGACAGGCCATCTCTAAAGCACTCATTGCTTTCTTCCAGAAATGTAAGTTGATACTTTATTTACCTAAGCTATACCTAAATTAAAATTAAAGTGTTTGTGTAATATAGAAAAAAAAACTGTCTGCAAGACTTGTTTTTGATAGATTGCAGTTTTTTTTTTTAATTTTGCTGTCAATGGGCAATCACTAGATTGGGAATATCGATTTAGTAACATTTTACAAAGTAAATTTAACTATAGGTAAAGAAGTTTTTCCATCAGAATAGCTTATTACTGTAAATTAATTTTGTTTTTTTCGTGTTACCCTTTCTTTCCAAAGCTGTCTTGTACCCATACAAGTCAGTCATTTCAGAGAAAGGAGATAAATGTGACATTTACCAAACGGCAAGTACCTTTAATGTCTTGCTTGTTTGAAGTGTACACTACATTTATTTTTTATACTAATAGAGAGATATATAGCTTAGCGTAAAATATTTTTAAGTTAACATACCAATTATTCGCTCGATTAAGTTATGAGAAATATGTAATAAAATGGTTTTAAAATCAATTTTGTGAAGAAGATAATTTGTTATTATGTCATGAATATTATAATTTCGAAAATTCCTTAAGAAAGCTACATCTTCACTAACTATAGTCTATATTTATTGCATTTTTTAATTCCGTGTGATGACTAGAAAAAGACTGCCGAGAGAAGCCACTTTTGCCTCCTCTTTAAGGCTTCATTAGACCAATGTCACGCTAAAAACGCCCTTATGCCGAAACAGAATCTCGATTCCTATCTTTTCGCCTTTATTTTTAAAATATTGTTTTGATTTTAAATGTTTTCTATTATAGATGTAGATGAAGCGTCAAAGAAGGAAATCAAAGATATCCTAGTTCAGTACGACAGGAGCTTGCTGGTCGCCGACCCGCGTCGCTGCGAGCCGAAGAAGTTCGGAGGACCCGGCGCGCGCGCCAGATACCAGAAGTCATACCGTTAATATTCTACTGCTTGCATCAGCTGCTCTCACATCGGTGTTGCCATCATTGTGATAGCAGTTGGTGTTTATAATAAAATTTAAAAAATATTTATGCCTTTTTATTTTTATCCTGAAGATCTCTAACCTTAAGGCTTCATTAGACCGATGTCACGCAAAAAATGGTTTTACGCCAAAGCAAAATCTCCGTTTTTTCGGAAACTCTGTCTAACGAACCCATAGTGTAAGAGTAACCTACCAACTTCGGTTAAATAATTTAAAAAGAACTTTAATTCTTTCAAACATGCGAGCAAAATATTCAAAGGTAGGATAACAACCACAAGAATACGATTACTTCGAAAAAGTAGTTAAATTGGCTACAGACGCAATTTTATGACATTTTTTTTGTAAAAAAAGTCAGCTATGCAATGAAACTACTGGCGTAAGAAGAGCTAATTTTGTAATTGTTTCTCATAAGTGAGTTTTTGTAAATTCTTAGAGAAATAAAAATCTTAAACCCCAACTATAGATGAAATTGAAGGGTCAATAGCGGGCTTCAACTGTACAATTTTATATGTCCAGTTAAACGGTTTTTTAACTGTACTACAGTTTCGAAACTAAACGTCTATAGCCGGCTTTAACTACTTATATATAATTCATTGGTTTTACATTCTTGGGACGAATGCTGTTCTATGACTCTGCGCGATATTTTTGTAGGGAGTTTATTAAATAAAAACCAAAAAAATAATGAACTTTTTAATGACCTCAAATAAAATATGTCTACATTACAGGATATAAATGCAATTTAAAAATTCCCTTATTTGTTTAACATGATTTTTTATAATAACTAATGGGCGGAATGAAACACTTTACCAATATTGGTGTGTAATAAAAATATTAGCCTCAAATATTTTTTGCAAACAACTAAAATTAAATTATGATTTTTGCATCGTTTACTTAACAATATATTTAACACGCAAGAATAATTTATCTAAAAACAAACATAAATTAATATTACATGCAAATAATTAAAAAATGCAAAAAAAATTAGACACCGTTACTTTTTTTACAATGTCGATTATCTATCTAGGATTAACACAATAACATATTAGCCGTTAATGTCTTTTAATTCATTAAAATAATGTTAATTAAAAAAAGAGTTAAATTAAAAATAACTAACAACTGAATAAACAGATCTTATTGAGATTAAGAGTTGTAAAAAATAACAAAAAATGTTGTAGTTTGATAAAATAATTGCATGTTTGGCACTTGATTTTTTTAATTATAAAAACAACTAGAAAATATTGGTACATAATTTCTAAGTCACGCAGTGTTTAGAGTTTTAGTGAAATATTTTTTTAAATATGTAAAAAACTCAGCTTTCCGGCCAAAGAGATATTATACATAGAGGGAGCGCTCAATACTAATTTGACGTTAAAATGCGTGCCGGGAAAGAAATTATAAAATAAAACTTGCCAGTAATATGAAAAAATTCCCAAATTTGGGAAATTGTTTTTTTTTTTAATTTTTTTAAATAAACAGTAAAATGAACTAAAACATTCATTAAAATGTTAAGTATCGTTTTTCATTATTATTATTTTATTTAAAACAATTTAAATGCAAACAATTTTTAACAAAGACTATTTTTGTTTTATGGTTGTTTTAAATGTTTAATTAACGTTTTAAAAATGTGAATTAATTACAATATTAAACTTTATTAAATACTATGAAATAACATTTAAATTTGAGAAACGAGGTTACATTCGGTTGACTTTTTATGTCGGCTAATATAATTTACAGGTCAACACTAGGGGAAATATCCTTACGGAAGACCTCCGGCGGTCAAAGAAAATGCCTCACTTTTAGGCTTCGAGTGTTCTATCTATAGTATAATATATCTTTGTTTCCGGCATTGATTTATAGCCTCTAAACACTATTGTAGGTATTGATAAATGGTATTAGTATCTAATTAAAAAAAAATCGTATACAGGAAATACAAGATAACGTATTAGAACAATATTGGCTAGGAATGATCCATAGCCCAATAACAAAAAAAAAAGATCTAATTCTGTCTGAATGGTTTTTTTCAGTCAATTCAAAATAAGAACTTTAAAAATAGCTGCCTTTTCGAGACTAAACACATGCTTGCTGCAATTTATAAATTCTATACTCTTAAAAAATCTAAGCTCGGTACTTGATTAACAGATCTTTTATTATTTAGACTACACGGCGAAAATATTTCCGCCATATTAAAAACAACTCCAAAATCTAGAGTGAATTAATTTCACTTAATTACACTAATTAATTTGTATAACTTTCAAAAGATAATTCTTATAAATGGCAACATTTGTAAAGATGTTATTTTGTTTGTTAATTTTATTCCTTTGTTTAGTAATTAGTAAGGCTTGTCTCGCAACGTATGCAATCAATATATCTAAATTCAGATTAAACTTAATCCTAATTCGATAATATTATGCAGATGATGCATCCGGTTTTTCTTCGTGGTTATCTTCGAATTTCGCGCCCATTCTCTTCAAAGCGATGACAGCAGCCACGGCTTTTGCCCATCGTTTCTTGATGACGTATCTCTTCAGTTTCGTCTTAGTCACGTGCAGTTCTGTGCAAAGTGCCGACTGGATCAACCATGGATGTCTCAGTGTGGCAGAAGCGGAAAGACGATCGCTAAGAAAATAATTAAGTCCTATTAAAATAATTAAAGTGTCACACGAATAAGGTGCTTTTAACTGTTTTCATTTAAAAAAGTAACTGTCAAACGGGAAGTGTAAATGTCAAAATTGTCGGGTATGTTTAAAAAAGTTAAAGAATAGTGATATTGTGCTAATGTGAAACAAAAGGATAGTGCCAGTTAGTTAAAATAGTGATTAATTAATATTATTTAATTAATTAAATCTAATATATTGAGCAATTTTAAAATTAAAATAAAACAACGTGTTTTATAAAGCCTTATATTTTAACAACATAAGTATTGTAAAACAATATATTTAGTACATTACGCTTAAGTACGGAAAAAGGAACAAAAAAATTAAATAAATTCGGGACAGACGGTAGAGGTTCCGACTTTACATGATTTAAAAAATATTTACAAGAAGTACAAAAATTAAACTATTGTCAATGTTGTTGAAACAATTTCGAAATTGCATATCGGCACTGATCTCTATACATGGATAGGTTGTCGTTTCACTCCATTTCGACTAAAACGCTCCTATTGTTACCGACATTTCTATCAATATTATTATTAGTACGTAGTCACCTCTACCGATGATCAAATAGTCACAAAGTAACACTGCAGCCTGTCCATTTGTAGATATCAGTGCATCTCAGTCTTGTATTGATTTCCGATAGTACGTTCCACAGAGATTTGTGTTCGGAGACTAGATTCGTACAGTTTTGTCATTTCATTGTCATTTCTATGAAAAAAAGTAAAACTTATTATCAATACAATCTCATAACCTCACTTTGGTAACACGCATACCACTTATTCAGAAAGATAAACTCTGAGATGGTTTTTGAGTATTTTTAGATATTATTTTATTTAATCCCACATTAGTCATGTCACATATGGCTAATTAAGGATACCTTTAGTTATCTCTTTAAAACTACCCTCTACCTTCCTTCTTTATTGTCCAATTAACGAATTTAACCGCGGGTAGAACCGAATTTAGAGTTAGTCGCCCCATATGGGGTAGGCTCCGCGCCCCTCGGTGTGGACGTATAGAGAGCTGGTGATGAGAACTGACTTTTATTTGAGATCTTAGTACATTTGTACTCTAATGTTAACACAATATTTTGTTCTTAATTTTGGCACCGGATTAAAAAAAAAATTACTTGTATTAAAACTGGGATTTTTTCGTTGTTTTATACAATTTGGATAATGCTGTTACTGCTTGAGAATACAATAAAATACTATAATATTACTGATTGAATGAGATCTTACACTTTAAAAATATTTTTATTTAAAACGTTGTTTATCTTTCGTAATATAACCTGGTTCAAAATATTTTTCGAAGTCGATCTTTCTGAACAACACAATGTCATGGCACTGAAGTCCCTGTTTTCAATACATTCATACTATTCCTCATACATATACTATTTCACTTGTCATTTCTTCCTTTGCTTCTTTTCGTCTGATGTTTGCCTTTGAAAAAAAGCGTGAAGACTGGACATGGAGTTCTGGGCTAGTTGGTTCGAGGGCGACCATTCGAGAGATATCGACTGATGTCTCCCACAATTCGATGTACCTCCCGCTGTTCTCTCCCCTTCTACTTCTGTATCCGCCCATTTTTCTAGAAGATGCAATAAACGGTCTTTAGTTCTATGAGCGTTATTCTCATCTCCTCGTCTATATGGTAACTGTCTTCCATTGTTGGAGCCATTTACTAATTTTCCAATTATCTCTCGTCTTTTGTCGAATTCCTCGAAGAATGTGCTGCGGCGATCTATCGGCTGGTCGGGAACATCTCTGCTCAAGTTCGTCAACCTTTTCGATCTAGTAGTAGCTTTCGCCCAGGGCATTTTGCTCGTCATGGGTTTTTCTTGTTCCCTCTCTGTCAAGAAAGTCGAATTGATCTTATTACTGGATTTTGATGTGAAAACTTTTCTTTCTGACTTAGCGTCACCATTTGTTAAACTTTTTATGAACGATTTCGATTCTGTCTTGAATCCGTTCGTCAATTTCTTTTCTTCCTTGGCAGTCTTTGTTTCTGATGCGTTTTTATCGAACTCTTTAAAGCTATTATTATTGACGAGGTCAGTACTCATGGTTGACAACATGAACAAATGGTCGGATAATTTCTTTATTTCTTCTGCTAAATTCTTTCTGACTAGCACATCATGTTTTTTGTGCAAGAAGCAACTGCTGTCCGATGCTCTTCTTTCGACTGGGTTAAATCTTTGTGCGAGCGGGGTTGGATCTCTTAAAGGTGGAGGTTCGAGATCATCTTCATCGAAGATGATATCAGGGGAACTGCTGAGGGAACTTCTTGGTGACGGTGAGCAGCCTCCGATTGAGGATCTCTCGCAGTTTCCATTGACGAGACAGATGATTTCGTGAGCTTGATTGTCGAAAACGTACGGCGAGTTTGGATGTTCGCTCCATCTCTCGACGAAGAGACGTAGGTTGTCTTTGGCGACGTCTAGTTCGTGCTTTGGAGATGTTGGCGGTCTCGGTTTGTCTTTCTTCACTTGCGAGCGTTTGAGGAGCCAACGGTGACGCAAGCACTCGGTGGCGCTCGGCCGCGACCTGCGACAAAGACCCTTGTTACTATGACCCAACACCTCATGAGTGCAGCGGGAATTAGGTTTGATTTGAGGGATAAAGTGAGTGCACATTTATGGATCGAAATGGATGTGGAAGTGAGAGGGAATGGATGGCTTAATTTTAATTCTACAAATATTTAGTTCTAAAGTTCTAAACTAAGTCTATAAAACAATGGTTAGATCATTCACCTACGGGTCTACGGTCTACTTCTGTTATGGGGCGAATAAATACAATGATTACGATTCTGTTAGTGATAGGAGCTTGTGTTGGATGAAGAACAAATTAAACACCAGTAACAAAGGGTCTTTATCCAGGCTGACTTATAGCGCAGCTTTTTTAAATACTAAGAAAACTTATCTTTGAGAATAGACTTTTGAATTTCTATTCAAAAAAAAATCAATCCGTAAATAAATTATGATATCAAAAAAAATGTGACACTCAAGCACTAAAACACATCTAAATAAAGGGATTTAATCACACAAAAACACACTAATATAATCTAATCTACGTTTAATACATACAAAGCCGCCATTTTGTTTCTGACGCCTATAATAAACTTAAGATGGCGTTTACAAAATGGCGTCTACTCATAATTGTAGTAGTACTTACTCTTTGTCCTTGACGAGCAGTTTCTGTATGAAGTCCTTTGCGTCATCAGATATTTCGTTGAACGCTTCGTCGTCGAAGTCGTACTTAGCGACGGTAACGTTCGCCATTGTCTCGATATCCGTCTCGCCCATAAATGGTGACAAACCTGATAATCTGTAATAATACAAGAATGACATTTTAACATAATATAAATACTCACTGCTCATATAATCCCCTTTCTAATAAAGAATGGATGAAAAGGGGAAATTGATTAACCGAGACATGAGATGTATGAGAAAGCGTAATATGATGTTTCTGTGCATAACTCTGCTGACTTTAAAGGTTAGCAACGCATTCTTATCACTTATTCAGCGATATTCCAGAGGTTATAAACATTTAGAATTGTTTGATTTTATACTTACAGCACGTAACAAATAACTCCAATCGACCACATATCGGTCCCGTAGCCGATTTGATCAAAGTTCACCACCTCTGGGGCTACGAACTCCGGTGTACCGAATAACACTTGAAGTTTCTTCTCAGGGTCGTAGAACCGCGCTAATCCAAAGTCGATGATCTTTATTCTGTTCCCGGATTTAGTCAGACATAGTATATTTTCTGGCTGTAATTAAAAAGTGAATTATGAATGAAATAAATTAAAACGCATTTGTTTTGGTTTTAAATGCTTTGAACTTTCTGCCGTAAATACTGCACTGGCCATTTTAAATCTCACAAACGTCATTCAATTCGTACTGGCCGGTAATAAAATTTAAGAAAAAAATTGTGGAATTTTTTAAATGGCGGTTGACAGAAATAAAAAGCGCGCAATAGAAGCTATCATGGCGGACAAATCATAAAACTCCCGCGCGTTTTTCCGCCATACTGATTTACGGTTTGGAGTATTACCAAGATGCGGACGTGGGAGATTGAAACGACATTGTAATTTTGATTAGGAGAAATTTATAGCATGTTTATGTAATAGAAGCGTGTTCGTTGTTGAAAAATTTACAGCTGACAATAAATTGTTGGCGATGAAATTGATTATTTAGGTGTTAAATATAGGTTAACTAACATACCCTATCGGCCATATTACAGTGAATTAAGAAAAACTTTAAAAACGAATGCATTTAAGAGCATTTAATCGAATTTATTATGTTTTTCAGGTCAGTTATTTATTACTGTAAATGCTCGGACTATAGTCAATCCTAATATTTACCAGTAAAAACCTAAGACATACCATTAAGTTATTGTATAAGTCCAAAATCTAACTAACTAATTAACTAACTAGGGTGACACGACGACCCGAAGTGGGCCTTGGCCTCCGACAAGAATGCTTTTGGAGAGATTTCTTGTCGGAAGTCCAAAATCTGACTTTGTTTATTTCAAGCATTATTTTTTTTTTTTGAGATTTTATGGCCTGGTAACAAAGACCTTTAAGCCATTTCAAGCATTAACCAAGTGGACCATAGAGTTCGACGCTGCTCCAAAAAGTATACAAAACTCTTTAATACCTTCATATCAAGATGCAATATATTTTGTCTGTGTACGAATTCAATGCCTTCGCATATCTGTCTCATGAAGACTGTACAAGCTCGCTCCGTCAGTACGAAGTCCTCGTCGATGACACGCTCGAACAACTCACCACCGGTTATCCTGGAACCAAGGTTAATAGCATAAGCATTCAATGAACACCATCAATGGAAACCAGTAAGTTTGACTGGCTGAAAGACCAGGGGGTTACCAAAGTATAATACATGAGCTAAAAAAGCGAACATAAAAAATGTATGGAACCGACAATGACGCTCGATATCTCACACGTGACAAGCTCATGACTTATCGAATGTTATTGTCACTTTTTTTTGTAGCAGAAGGGGGCAAACGAGCAGCGGATCAACTAAATCAATTGGTCAGAAGCCCACGGACATCTGCAACGCCAGAGGTAATACAACAAAAATGTATGAAACAACCATATACTGTTTCATACATTTTTGTCGATTCCATCAGCGATATCGCCAATCGAAAGTTACTTTGGGTAATCCCACTGGGCCGTATCTAGAGGGGGACTTGTGTGGCAATGCTCTGGCTTTAAGGTACCAAAAACTAAAATAAATTATTGTTTGTTCAAAGTTTTATATAAATATATGTAGTGATAGATACCTATCTATAAGCTTTTCCTAACATAGGAGGCCACAAAATATCTACCGGATAGACACGAAAACATTGCTGTTGTAATAAAAACAGTAGCAATTACGAGATTACGAAGCTTGTAGTCGAAACATTGGCGTAGTTTACACAGTAATGCACGTGTTACATTCACGTACTACATGTGTTAGCTATTTCATTAACACTCTAATTATATCCAACGAAAGCTGTCAATTAGGCGTCGAGGTGTTTCCAGAAAAGAAGCTAGTATACCGAGAAGACTTCATTATGTTGCCAAAATAGATCGTTAGGAATAATCAATCTCGATGATTTACGCAGGGTTGTCAATAAGTAAATATTCAAAATCAAACAAAAAATAAAAACTACCACACTCACAGTCGTTAAGTGGTCCCTTAGTATAAGAAACATACATTTAAAGTCTCCCCTAGTTCTCAATTAATGATCATTGCGGTAATATATATAAAACATTTATTTTGGCATAGCGTGGGAGAAGCTTTTGCCTGAATCAGATGTAACAAAAACAAATGCCATAATCCTGACGTGTTGGTATCCCTGTTCACGTAGTTGGCGCCAAAATAGATGGATAAATATTAGCGAGGTTATGTACAAGGTCGTCATCATACTTCCTTTATAGCTATCTCGCTTTCACTAAAGAAATGTTTAAAGACTAATAGTACGGTGTACGGAGCTATTTTCATATTTAATACTAGGAAAATATGAGTCATGTTGAGTAAAAGTGAATCTTACAATTAAGTTATAAATGCTATAAGTACCATAGATAATATTTTTTACTTGATAGAGGTTAAATATTGGCACACTCAAGACACCATATTGAAAGAGTTTTACTTTTTTTATGCGTGTTAAAGGTCCGGTGTGCTATGCTAATGGTATATTTTACACACAATTTTTCAAAATACCAGTAAATTATTATTAAACACATAACAGTAGTTTAATATATTGTTTTTATTATTTTTAATCTACATTTTATTGATGTAACAGTAATGTTGTGAATTCTCAAATTGCTTATATTGATTACTAATCCTGTTGGTATTTCTAAGGTAAATATAATCAAGACTTGACTTATAACATTATTTTATCCGACACATAATTATTGCCGTCCTCGAATTAGAAAAAAGTTGTTACGCTTCATTAAACCGAGTTCGCGATAAAAATGGATTTTACTTCGGCCTAAGTTCGATTTATCGGTCCAATGATGCTTAGAGCATCGATTACTTATAATTTTACCTCTACCTAAATTATCATTCTACTTGTACCAAATATAATATCGTCACATACGTGTTGCCGACATAGGGGATTTTATTGCGTATATTGCGTAAGACCAAAATCACAATGAGGTAGTCTTGCGTACGGAGGGCTTTATTCTATATACATATAGTCTCTGGTATTTCTAAATTGTCTTTGGCACTAGAATACAGAATTGGAATCCGGCATACTATTCATAAGATTAATTTTCACGGAATCGTTTGTTGTTTGTATCTTGCCAGCCACGTTCGGTTATTTTCATTCAAGAATCGTTAAAGTCATTCCGTGTCAGTTGACTAAGATAACAACCTTGGCCGATTTTCGCACAAAATTCACAAGAAGATGGCACGTATTAATTAATAACTTCTTTACGTTTAATAAAAATAAGCAACGCAAGGAAATTGTGCGGAAGTATAATTATTTGATTTTCGTGTTTCTAAACGAAGGATTTAATTATTATCTTATTACATATTATTAAGAGGAAAACTTTGTATTGTTTGCATCGAAATAACTAAAAAACTACTGGGACGATTTCAAAAATTCTTTCACCATTAGAAAGCTAGATTATCCCCGAGTAACATAGGTTATTTTTTTTAGTTCCACGCAAACGAAGTCACAAACAACATCTAGTGATTAATACATAAGGATATCTTCCATTATTCTATGGTCACAAACCTTCAAATTAGTATAGTGTGTTATTTCTATTAATAAGAGGTCAATCTTCGTTGAATTTTGTTTTTAAAAACACAAACGTGTTTATGTATGCTATCATGAAAAAACTATGTAATATCATTAACGTTTTCATATGGCAACCCAAAACAACAGTTCTCTTTGTACTTGTTTATTTTTTTTATAGTCTGTAAGCGTCATGTTTTCTAAATATAGTTTCTAAACGAATGAATGGATCTTTTGCGCGTCATCAACGGACGTTATTTTTGTATAGTGACGTCATACACCGGGTTATAACTAAAATTGTGAGCTCTTATTTGTTTCATTGATAGATAAATATAAATAATTATACTGAATTAGTTTAACTTACGTCAAACGTAGTATTTAACATTCTAAAGGTTATCACGAAAGTCGATTGCGTCACGTAAAAAAAATTGGATGAAATTTGTGGCTGCACTTTACGCTCGGTAGGGGCGTTGCACAAATTTAAAACAAATTGTGTCGGTGGCGATACGTATACTTCCGTAAATGTAGTATTCGTGATTGAACCTTCGTAACGTAATATTACTGGTTATCGAGTTTAAGACGAATTTCGAGCGACGATTTCAAGGAGCTTTAATCAAATGCATGCTTGGTCAATTGTTTTCGACTTTCAACCTCCGCGCGGAAGAAATCATAATATTTATTACATTTTTTTAGATAGAGTCGGTGGCTCAGGGGTTCTTGACTTGTAAACTGCAAGTCCCGAGTTCCAATACCGCTATGTCCCAATGTGTTTTTTGATTTTGTTACCCGACGCCCTTACGGTGAAGAAAAACATCGTGATGAAAACCTGCACGTATCCTCAAAGAAATTCAAAGATATGTGTGAAGTCACGCAAAATACGCGCTAGTCGTGGAGTTGCGGTAAATAGAGTCCATCATGGGTCGAACTTACATTACATTTACATTTTTTTAGAAAGAAACAATTGATAATATAATATTTTACAACCTTCTTCCGTATGTAGGTGTTTAAAACTGTTTGTAAATAGCTGAAACAGATTTTTATAGTGTTGTAAAAAATTGGCACTTGATTTATGTGTTTACGCATTTTAGTTCAAAGATATATCCAAAATAAAAAACATGGAAAAATATAGAAGTAGCAATAGCGTATACGGTTGAGGGACAAAAATGCCTTAGACTACGTCATGCATGTTGTGTGTGCATCACTTTACGGTTTTAAACCAATAATATCATGTCTTAAGCCTTTGCCTGGGACGTAAGAAAAATTAGTTCACCGAAAATACGCTTGGGCCTTATTTCTGGACCCAAACAAACAAAATCGTATACGGTGAAAGGGACCAAAGATGACTATGTATTTGTCTTTGTCACGTTACATATATTTTGTATAAATATGTCTCAGTCGCTGTCAGTATGACATGTCATGTTTCATAGTAATAGTAGACTAGAAATTAAATTCTTTTACGTTTTCTATTGTCGGAACAAAGACGATGTTCAACGTTGCCAAATCATCGATGTTTACACGATACAAGTTTATTGAGCATGTATGTATGTATGTATGTAGATGATTACTTTAGAAGCCATTAATTTGCACAGACAACGCAACAAAAGCTAAATTGATCGGGCACTAATTTTATTCCCCCTTATTCCGAAAAAACAAAACGAGGACCAATAAGTCGTAGATTTTACAATACTGGAGGAAACTCAGAACTAAATAAGATAGACCTGAGGTCTCATTGACCGAATTATGTATAATAAAAAGTACCAGAGTGTTCTGTATTTTGGAATAAAATTGTGAACGTACCAGTACTAAACATAGGACAACAGTAATCACGCTGATTCTCGTTTCGAAATAAAGCAGTTTATGTTTTTACATTCAAGCGTAAGACTGTTTATATAGGTAGTTGCTGTATTTGCCCCGCAAATAAATAAAAAATAAAATAAATCGATCACTATAACCTTCCTTAGAACGAGTTCGCGATAAAAACGAAGATTTCGAACTTGGTTTAATGAGGTCGTAAGGTAAGAAAGAAAATGCAAATTCAAGTCGTTTACGATTTGGATGTTAATTTTATGTTTATGTAAAGATTTTATATTATTGAAGATACAGCAATTACAAATTAAAATAATGCGTCTCAATATTAAATTAATTTAACACAAGTAATTAACTGACAATAGTTCTATACAGGATAGGTTGACAATAAAGTTGCAAAAGGCAGGACAGATTGCTCAAAACGTTCAGTTTTCGTACTTTAATAATGACAATTGTTTTTTTTTATTCTGTGGCTTAGCCAGGGAAAATGTCTCTGGATCATTTTCCTTGTCCTCAAAATTCCCGTCATAGCGAGAATGTTTTGGTATGTTCGGCATAATTAAACTTGAATAATTTAGCTGTTTTAAAATGTATTAAGTATAAGTAGTAAAAATATATCAGTCATAAAGTTAATTTGTAATTTGAAATTAAATACTTCTGGCAACCCTAACTGGCATAAAAGATGGCGTGCAAGATGGCGTCTCGCCAACTATGCGCCCGCGAAGTAATATCTGACGCGGCTTGACGCCACGGCTTTATAAAACACTTATAATGTGACTATAAGATCGTCTGTCGCCATTTAAGGTGCCACTTGACTTTCAAGTTTAATATTGGATTAATAAGATCAATTAATAAATGAAAGCAACCTTTGTATCAACAAATTAATCATTATTAATTGCATATTGCAATTGACTGATTCTTGATGATTGTTAAAATTGCTTTGCTTGAGTAAAGTAGACAATTTAATACTAATTATAGTCGTAGTTTTTAATTTTGTGTACTAGTAACACTGCATAAAAAATCAAGCTAATTGTTTCTTCAGGAGGGTTACGCAAAGTACAAGCGCTACAAAGCGATTCGATAGCGAACATCAAAAATGTAAGAACCTGACAATGACGTTAGATTTCACCCACGTGACAAGCACATGATTTATCGAATGTCATTGACAGTTTCATACATTTTTGTCGATTCCAAGCGATATCGCCAATCGGATACTCTGGGTGTCACTGCTGTAAGATGAATTGTCTCACGGAAGAAGATCCTAGTGAAGATTTTGATTGGTTTAAATTATTTCTAGAGTTTCAGCGTCACTACAGCGTATACAAATAGTTAAAATATTATTGCAAATAATATAAAAAAACTATTTTACATTACATTTCGTAAATACAAAACAAATATGTTAGAGAATTGACAAATAACTTTATAATGTCGCGTAACTCGTAAACACAAGATTATCAAATCGAGTTATCAAGCAATTCTAAAATGGATTCAGAACATTCCTAGAAATTAATTGCCAAATGATTCAATGCTTTCCGTAAATATTTATCAATTTAATATTTTCCTCTTTTAAGTAATTTTGCATTAGATTAAAACTACAATAATAAATATGTCTCCCTTTAGTTAGAGACTACAAAATAATTTAGAATCCCGTTTGAAAACTTTTGATTGAGTTGTCCATTTTAAAGACTTCCTTTGCAACTTGTTATCTCTAAAATAGAATTGACATGAAAGGAATGCTTACACAAACAAGGAAATAACTGAATATTGAATAGTAGGAGGTGCAAATGCATTCCATTCTAACAATTGCCGTGTCAATAACGGTTTCTTCTTTTTGAATACCTTCTATTATAGTTACAATGACATACTGGCCACTAACATGTTTACAACAAGAAAATAGGACGGTGTATTGTACATTGTAAAATTAAAAAGAATAAAAAATCCAATATTAAGTTTTTCTTACAAATAAATATTATTTAACGTAAACAGTATGTAACGGATATCTTTCTTAAAGTATTTATTTTTATATCCAAAAAAGAACACAATACTTTGTGAAATCATCTAGAAGTATTTAGAGGGATTTTCATCAAAAACTTTTCGGAATAACAAAAGCTTTCTTAGTACTACTAAATAGATTATTTCTCCAGATTCAAGTAATCTTTTTAAAAAGATCATTGAAAATTACCAGCTTTCTCGTTGAATTTGCATTGTTATTCGTTTCAAAAACATTTCATTCCAGTTTAATGTTATCAGTTAAAAATAACTGAATATAACTAACGTGTTTAACAGTTATTCAGTTTACCGCTAACCGAAAAACCGATGAAGAAATTCACATGTGCATAACAGTACCGGTCGATGCGACTTTACGGTGATTTGCGATTTTTTACAACCTCCCGTGACTCTGAGTCATTTTAAACTTTCACATTTTAGACAATAACTGCATTATTTTATTGTTAACTGAACTGTTATGGAAGACCGGGTGCCCTAGTGGCAGGGAAATGACCTTCTACATATCGTATTATTTTATTAATTTTTATTACCCACGCGATAGGTCTGAGTCATGTCAGCCACATTTGCATAAAAATAAAACAACTACCTTACTCTAACTCTATGGCTTAGGCCGAATTCGCGGTCAAATCGGAGATTTTGCTTTGACATAAGGCCCGTTCTTTGCGTGACATCGGTAGAATTAGAATGTTTTTTATCGATTAGTAAAACTTAGTATCCATTTAGATTTTTATATATGTCCGAGATAGTAATGTTCCTGATTTTTGCCTTAGTATATGAAGGACATTTGGAGTCACCATAATGTTACAGTGTTTTATAACAACATTAAAATGCAACTCCTTAACCGCAAATAATTTACGACACACCGAAGTATATCCATTGTCCAACCTCTCCCACGGTTCCAGGAACCATTTATTAATAATCTTGATTATTATAATTAATAATTGAGACACGTCGTTGTAAATGATAATTCAAATATCCGCTAAAAAAATTGAGTGTTACCAGCAACATTCAAACATTGTCATGTGGGGTTGATACTACAGTTATCGTACCCCAAACATATTTACCATTCGTCACTTCTTTCCTTACCTTTCACACAAAACAACCATCTCTTTTTAATCCTAATCCTACTGATGTAGTCTTCCTCATTCATAATTATATTTTTTGAGATTATTATTTAGGTTATGCCAAAGTTTGGTGACCTTGGGGTCACCCAAACCATCATTCGATTGGTGATATCGCTGATGGAATCGACAAAAATGTATAAATCGACAACGAAATTTATAAGTCATGTGCTTGTCACGTGTGAGATATCGAACGACATTCAGTTCCATACATTTTTGACGTTCGTTATGGAATCGCTTTGTAGGGCATGTTCTTTGGGTAACCGTACCCGTACATGGGACGCAAATAATCTACATAGTCACAAGCCACTTTGTTTATTTCACCGCATTAAATAGTGAAGAATATTTGCGAAGATTTCACGTCGATTACGTCACAAGCTCAAACATTGGGAAACGTGTTTACAACTTGCACCGGATACTGAAAGTTTTATGGTCTGTGAATCGTTTACGTTTTCCAACCTTAACCTACATCAAGATAAACACAATATTATTACAATTCGATTGATAAAGATATATAAAATGATTATTATAATCAAAAATATTTATCGTACATTGTATGAACTGTGATTTTTTGATGCTAAAATACTCAAATCAGATTGTCTCGATTTTTTCTCAAAGCATGACAAAGGTGACGGTATTTTATTGTTATAACGCAAACTAGGTGATTTTAGCAGTGATAGTTAACTAAAAGTTTTTTTTTACCTACAGTAAACTTGAAAAAGCATGTATTAGGATATGGTTCACGACAGTAGTCGAATGTCGGGATTTAACCCCACGATCGCAAGATCGGCAGTTCGTACCCCAAATGGGCTATTGGCGCTTAAATTGAATTTGAAAAACCTGCGTTATTAGAAAATTATTTATCTCAATCATAAATTCCAATCCTGATTAAATAAAAAAAGGACTAACGAATACCATAACCTTAAATAAGCAAAGAATTAATCACGAAATTCCTGATACGAAAAACAAAACTCGAGACCCAAGCAAGCGTTCGCGAGACTGACCTGTGAGTCAGACAGTTTGAATGAATACTAATATAGAATGCATTCGGGCTTCGAGCGTAGGGCAGGTGAATCAGGAAATATCCCACGCTATTGTTACTAAAATATTATCACTAAAATAAACACTGGCTAGCAGCCCTAGCTCCGTTTTGGCTAGTCGACATTTGTCAACAAGTTTAATAAACGATCATCTAAATGCTTTTGATTATAGTCGTTCTTAATTACTTTTATGAATTTAAAACGGCTAAAAAACTCACGTTTAATTTTCGGTCAACGGTACCGACTAGTTTCGAACTCTTCGGGAGTCCATCAATGATCCGTCCGTCGGTACCGTTCACCGAAAATTAAACGTAAGTTTTTTAGCCGTTTTAAATACATAAAGTATAATAATGTCTCACGAAAGTTTTAACAATTTAATACTAAAAGACAGATATCATATTTTTTACTATATTAACATTTCAATTCAATTGTACTGCATCAATTTACACAATAGAATCACTTTAAGTATTACAAAAATTGTAATAAATCGTTTCTGGTTAAAGACACCGCACACTTAACAAATCATGTCTAATAACATTGGTTACTTACTATAGATTTACATATACTATGTAGGTATTATTGCATGCCTCAGATACGATCTCGAGTGGTCATACTAGGTATATGGATGTAGTTGCTTAAGGAATGCACAACATACGCATTCTTCTACATATGCATACTTCTAAAATTCTCAGTAACAACATATATAAAATAGACCTTTATACTTTAACGAAGTAAGGTTAAGGTAATTTTTCCAACTTTCCTGGCTGATATCTCTGAAACCAACCGCTACCCAAACTCCGTACCCGGTGGTTATCTTTATCTATACAAGGCACGTAAACAGGGAAACTTGCAGGTTTTATACTATTACGTAGATAAAAACGTCGCGGGATCTTGGTCTACATAGTATGTTATCGAGAAATGTTTTTATTGTAATCTATATATATAAAAGAGTAGAGGGGTTTCTTAAAATCAGCGCACAGCCAAAACTACTGGGTCTAGAG
>QDHC01005832.1:580719-665188 GCA_013186455.1 Papilio dardanus tibullus | reverse complement strand
AAAATAAGATGAAAAGCTTTGTTTCCAACTTCTAAACTTCAAGCGGACGAAGTCGCTGGCGACTGCTAGTGTTTAGATATATACATGGATATTGTTGGAGATAATTATGTAACAAATCAATGAACTATACTAACGCCATCTTGTGAGTTTTTGATATACTGTTTTACTATTCTGTGGTCTATAATCTATAATAAAAATGTCTGTCTATTAAAATCTCTTACCGCGTTTCATTAGATATATCTTGTAATGGAATGATATAAGCAGAATGTGTTATTAAAATTATTTTAATAACGTAAGTTAAGATTATCTTTATATCCTAATTATCCTTTTTTAATTCATTTTAGTGATCACTTCCAGGGATTCTATCCAAAGTACTTTTCGATTGAGAATATCGCTGATGGAAACGACTAAAATGTATGAAACTGACATTGACACTCAATAAGTCATGTGCTTGTCACGTGTGATATATTTTTGATGTTCGCTATCGAATCCTTATTTAGCGCATGTACTCTGGGTAGCCCCCCTGGTTGGTATCACTTAATGTAATTCATTTTTTGAACTACTTTTATTACGACATCTATTCAAGTTATGCTTTTATTCAAAGTTATAAAGTGTTGCAAGTGAAAAAAACGCGATTTTATCCGGGAGAATATTGGTAAAAATATATCAAATAATTTGTATTCCTCTTTGAAGTGATAATATTAGAACACATGTGAATTTTCAATTACAGAAAATTACATTACGTTTGAAATAAAAGTGACTCGTATAATGTTGAAAGAGACTTTGTCACGCCATGTGCCGGATGTCTCATTAGATTTTTTTTATCCTGATAATACTATTTCAGATCTGTTACAAATGATGCCAAATTATTTTTAAAACAACCAGACTTTAGTATTTCTTTCAATTGGTTGCAACATCAGGTGATGACTGTGATTTAGCTTACAAATACATTTAAAACGCACACCATCACCTAAAGCCTTGTACGCACTAGGATAGTATTTTAGTCGAGTAGCAAGTAGCAAGTATCCAAACAAAGGATTTACTAATCTAGTCTACTAAAATGTTGCTGTTCGGACACGTTTAGTTACTAAATGACTACCCTAGTGTGTAGATTAGGCTTAAACGAGAACATTAGTAAATCCTTTGTTCGGATAAATGCTACTTGCTACTCGACTAAAATACTATTCTGGTGCGAACAAGGCTTAACATGGGATGGAATCATACTCAAGCGCTGGATCAATTAAAACAAGTGACTGTGTAAAGTGCAAAAATAAATAATAGTACTTACAGTTCAAGTACGACGCACATGTATTTGCCCCACTCGTAGGCGTCGTATAGCTGAATGAGGCGAGGATGTCGCAGTCTTCTCATCACGTCCACCTCGCGCTCAACATTCCGCCGCTCGTCACGTCTACTGACTGACACCAGCTTAGCAGCTAACTCCAGACCGGTGCTCTTCTCACGGCACAAGTATACTGTACCGAACTTGCCACTGCAAAAGAACATAGACTTACTTCAGAACCCGTTGCTTCAATACGAAGAATATGCATACGTGTATTCATACAAAATCTACACTTAACGGATCTTGGTGCGGTAATTTCAGTTTAAAATGCAAGCTTCAAGGATTTTGAATACCGCAAAAGAGGCGAGCAAAAACAAGACAACCTTTTAATATAAAAATCTAAGAATTTAAGTGCGTCAAGTAGCAATAATAAATATGGATTTGTTGTATGTTAGAAGGTGCATCAACATATACGTGTTACGACCACAAAATGATGTAAATCTTGTCATATATTTGATGTAAATGCGGGTAAAACCTCGTATGACTTGTGTGTAATTGTGTGACGAAAAATTGCGTGCTTCAGTGATCTGACTCACCGACCGATCTCTGACAGCATTTCGAAAAAGTCATTGACATCCGTGCCGCGTTTGATGGTGACATCGCGACAAGGAAACGGCGGCTCTATCTCTGGAAAAGAAAATAATAATCGGTCAAACATAAGGTCGGCACATTCTCCCTTATTCCCAAAAAAAATTATAAAGTACTGCGATAAACGAGGACCAATAAATCGTCAATTATACGATACTGGAGGACACTCGGAACTAAATAAGATAGACTAGTGGTCTTATTGGACAAAATAATGTATCATAAGAAGTACCAGGCACAAGGTTGTTCTGTATTTTGGATTAAATTTTATGAATGTACCAGCACCAAACGTAGAAAGTACAACAGTAATAACACTGATTCTCGTTTTGGAATAATGCGGAGTATGTTCTAATCTATACATCTATCGGCCGATATAACTGAATTCACTCTTTCACACAATATATTCATACTTCCTCTACCTCTGTAAAATTACGTTGTTTTACATCTAAAAATATTTAATAAGTTCTTGTACTATTGTCAGTAACTAGTGCTACTCTAGCCGCGAGAGTGCCATTTCTACGAGAAATCCTATGTGGCCAAGAACTATATCATTTACCCTATGCCCGCGACCAGCGATTGTCATAGTATAGTCGGCCGTCCCAAAAGTCGTGCGACTACTATTGTACCTTCTAATTTAATATTAATTGCTTAAAATAATAAATTAATATAATAATATTTTATATTACGTAACTGTCAACAGTTCTTATCTTAATTATAAAGAATACATTTAAATGTCATTTGTGTAGGCATTAACGATGTTTTAATTACTTTAAGAATCTTATCAAACATTTAAAAAGATGTTGATTATTAAGTTCTTGTTGTATATTTAAAATGAATATCGATAAATTTAGAAAATTAAGTAAATTTTTGGTCTATTATTATTTCAATTCTCTGTCAAATATTATCGATGTCTGAATGACTTTATTGTAATTAATAATACAAAAGCTGACATAATTATTTTAGATTGTAAATTCGTCTAGATAATTAAATTAGAACTATATGAGCGAGATTTCGTCATTAGACGTGACAAATGATCTTGCGTTCGGCGCTGTCATCGCCCGACATTTATGGTTGCCAGCATTTTAATTCAAATTTCCATTGAAGGTATAAAATGTTCAGTCATGATTCAATTCTATGATATAATGATTAAATTATTTCATATAAGTGTAAGTAAATAAAATAAGTTTTAAGGCCAGATGTCCCCTATTAAATTAAATCTTCTTTTTAATCTTAAGATTACGCGGAGCAAAAGCATTAATTAGTTAACGTCACACCGTATAGCTGTTAACTATTTATAAAGGTAAGGTTATGTACATCTATTAAAAATAAATTAGGTTATACCACTTCAGATAAGCGATGTAATCGAGCGAGATTGTCACGCCCTAATTAATCACATACACAAAAGTGAACTAAAGTACTCGCTGTGCAACTGAACGTATTAATGTAATCATAAATTCCCATTGTCGTCGCCATAAAATATTTTATCAACGTATAAAAGTGAAATCATGTAGACCGTAAGAAAGTAAGGCAACACGGGTTTCTGATAAGGCAAAACTGTTTTATATATTCATAAGTAGGTCGAATGCGTTATTGCTTATCCGTAATGATCGGCACCGGTTTCGCTCGGTACGCACCTATAATCGTGCTGCACGATAAACTAAAAGATAAGGGAGAAAAAAATCAAGCTCTCGCGACCGTATTACGCTAATGGTGTTGCCAGATGTGGAGAAAGCTGGAGTCGTTTGAACCTACATCGCCAAAGTTTATCTTAATAGATGGCAATGCACTCTTTGTGCTGTCCTCGTTTGCTCTTTAAGTATTTTTTCTCTTCCTGAATAAAAGGAAATATGTATTAATTATGTTGTGAATCAAATTAAGGTCACGTAAAAGGCTCGTCTTAGCGCAGAACCTTTCAAACAAAATATTAAAGATTACATACAAAGGTCAAGCGTAACGAATATTCTTTACATTTGCGATTATTGGTTACTCAGTAGAATTTAAAATGACTTAGCGCTTTATTATTTATGGATTTCATTTTTCGTTTAACTTAGCCTGAATAAATAACCAGTTTTTATATTCAATAAATAATTTTAATGATAACATTGTTACTGTCGAGTTTTCCTAACAATTTGGCAATGCTAACCAACGCTGGCAACCCTCGCGACTGTCGCCGGCGTCGATCTGAACCACCCGACGTTCCCCGATCAAAAATAAAGACGGATTCCTTTCTTCTGCCAAAAATCATGTGTTTTGTTTATTTTATTCATGATCGCACAATCTATTTGCACGCTGGATATCACACTAGCTTTGATAGTCTTCGTTCGCGCGGGATTAAAAAAAATATAGTCTACGAAATTAATCAAGGTTACTAAGTAATATTTTGAGCGAATTTATTACTGAGTAACATAGACTAATCTTGAAATAATCTTTAAATCAGCCCAGTGTTTTTCTTTAATTTATCGATTACATACAAAAACACAATTAATTCCTCTGCCTTATCCTTATCCTTACATAGTATAAAACAATAACGCATTTTTATGTTTGTCGCTATATATGCTTGAATCTTTAAAACTACGCAACGGATATTGATGCGGTTTTTTTCAATACATAAAGTGATTCATAAGGAAGGCTTTCATGTATAACACATTCACAATATAGTAGAGTAACACTGATAATTTAGAGGTTTTTAATATGATGTCGTAAATTAACACAATTTTAGCGCTTACATTGAAAACGCTGCAGTATTTAGTATCAGCATTATACCTATTTGCACCCGTGCGAAGCCGGGGCGGGTCGCTAGTTTATAATTATGTATTAGAGATATAAAGTGTAGATTGTGTTAGTATCGAATTAATCAAATCAACATTTAATCGTTCAATGAGTCATTGGTATAAATGGATATAATAAACGTAGGAGCATTCAAATACTACGTTAAACGTGCGGCCACGTGTTATTTGTCAAAACTATTTACTTAGACGCTCTTATGAATTTGATTCGAGTTTCAAATCGTGAGGGACTTGAAATAAATAAACGAGACATTTTAACATTGAAAAGTCATTAAAAATACTAATAACAGTAATTAATAAGAATACTACAACAACAACATAACTCACGCCTTTAACCCAGAGGGGTAGGCAGAGATAACGGACCTCCATTTGGTCTGATTCTGACACACCTCTCTCGCTTCTTCTACATTCATACATCTACGCATGCATACACGATGGTTACGCGCACTCTTAAGAATACAATAGTATGTAAGGAACGTCCAGAACATCCAAAGACGAATGTAAACCCATTTGCAAATGCGGTTGTCTAGTCTTGTAAAGGCTAGTTCGCATCTGGATAGTACCTTAGTCGAGTAGTGAGTAATAGGTATTGGGATAAAGGATTTTCTAATCTACTCTACTAAAATGTTGCAGTTATTACACGTTTAGTTATTAAATTACTTGGTACTCTGTACCTGGTGCGTGCGGTGATAAGCTAAGGCCTAAGAAACAGAAAGAAGTATAGACTATTTTAAGGTAACTATGCAAAGACAAAATTATAAAAGTTTAAATATTAAATGGAATAACAAAATTATTGCAATATAATTGATGACGAGACCAATATTGTTTGCACAAGTGGTGCATTAACACAAGTTATGGATACTGCATACTCAGACATTCCACGCAGTTGAGTTTTAATAGTAGAACGGAATTGTTATGAGATGTTATGCTACCCTGGTATCTCATAATAATAAGAAGCGTATATTCTAATAATAAAAATATAAATCTATACTAATATTATAAAGAGAGAAACTTTCTATTTTTGTTTGTTTTGAAATAACTCAAGAACTACTGGGCCGATTTCAAAAATTCTTTCACCATTAAAAAGCTACATCATCCCCGAGTAACATAGGTTATATTATTTAATTCCACGCGGACGAAGTCGCCCACAACAGCTAGTAATTAATAAAATAAACAGACATCTAAGACAATCTAATGTAGGGTGACCATGGTAAATGTAAAATATTTGAACCATTAAAAGAGTACCATTAAATACGTATAAATCAAAGACAATATAATATATTTATTACTGCACTGATAGAAAAAAACACAGTAAAGGACAGCAAATAAAAAAAGTGTGGCAAAAGGATCTAGGTAGCGTATGAATAAGGAAGGGGAAGTGGATTGGCGGGGCAGGGGACGCATAGGAAGAGGTATTATCCTCTTGCTGTGCATCTCCTCCTCCGTTAATTAAGAATAGGTAACACATCTGCAATCGCTTCTGATTTTTCAGCGAATCCTGGTGGCCACTTGCTCGTTTGCCATTTTGTATTATAAAAAAAAATGAAAGGACGCTCTAAATAGTTTAATTCCACTATTTTTGATACTGACAACTCTATAATTAATAAGAATGTTTTCTGTTAACAACCAATTTATCAATGTCATGTAATTAATGAAAACGCGTTACATTGGTAATGCAAAATGATACTGTAATGGTATTGAACAGAAAAAAAACATCCAATGAAATAAACACAAAAGGTGAACGACTTTAGAGCGTAAACATTGTGAATGTTAAAAAAACACGTCAGACAATATTTATAAAAAAAAACAAATATAAAGTATGCGAGTACTTAATTAAAAACGTGTACGAAATTAATTTTATCATTTTATATTCTTCGGTAAATAAAAACACCATTTTACAATACACTATACTACTTACGTAAACTGTAGTGTATTGGCTATGGTCTTGTTGTCTTTGGTTGTCTCGAGCATCACGCCATGTTTTTTTTTCATAATACAAAGAGGCAAACGAACAGTTGACATACATGATGCCCAGCAAAAGGCGGTGCGCGTGTTGGGTACGATTATATACGCGGTGTAGTGATAGTTGAGACACCCAGAGAAGTCCAGACCATAGCCAATACATACACCATCTTAAATTTATCCCTATATCCTATGTCCATACAAGATGTACCAACCTTTCATACATATCTATCAATTGTTATCTGCGTTCATTCCCTTACGAATATCTTTCACAACATCCATCTCAGGTTTTTCTCTACCTTTGTAGACATTTCCAACTTTAAACACGTCAAATTAATTAATGAACGCTTAATTAATTATTATTAATTAAAATGTTTCTTACCGCCAACTGGATCTGTCTCGTCCACGTGGATCATATCGGGTATTCTGCAAGAGAAAAACCTAACATTAAAAGACATATAAAAAATAAATAAATTAGGCAGTGACCATTGACTGATATTACAATTACAAACTTCTAATCTCTATGAAATAACACCGTCTAATATTTTTAAGCTGTATTTTTTGTTTAATTTTTGTTTTTATAAATGTAGGTAAACTGGCAGGTAATAAATTGATCCATTTAATCGAGAAATATTGTAGTTAAGTTTTATTTCGTCATAAAAAGTTTGCTGATCAGCTTTTATAGATGTTCAATAGTGAATCAGCAATGAGCAAGCAGAACTTTCTCTTGTAGTTTCGTTTTTTAAATTAGCGCGAAAAGTAATTAAGATACGTTTGCAAATTGATGTTTTTTTAACGTTTGCAAGTAAAAAAATTAAGAATAGATATCATATTGTGAAAATTTAAATTTCTAAATATTTTATTTCATTCAATTCTTGGAATACGTAAAAAGGAACAAAAAGTAAGAAGTAATTAAATTTACAAACCTGACATATTTCTTTGACTTATTAATTACATTATAAGAAATGCCATAACACCAATTAATTTTAGTTCGTTTATTGTTGCCATAAATTAAAGAAAGAATTATAATTATTATTTATTACAGATAAATGACAACGCCAAAAATAATCGGTATAAAATACCGGTTTTCGTGCAAGCTTACGGGGAAACTTCGCGCCAAAAAGCCCGTCAAAAATGGGGCATCGAAACTCTACATCGCTCGCCACACAATATTCGATGAATTTAATAATTTCCCTTCCGAAAACGTTCGCACGTGAAAGCTGAGTATAAAACGATGTTTAAACTTGATTCATGAATGTTTACATGTATTTACACGTTTTATAACGTCCATTATAGTTTTATATTGGTACAGTTAGCGTTAAACGTGCCAATTACAGCGATCAACATAATAAACGATATTGTTCGATATAGTTGCAATGAATATACACAGCTTACCTATTTCGTTAATTTTGTTACTCCGGAATGTCGTTTTATCCTACGTACTTAATTTAAAAAAACATAGATATTGTAATAGGCTGTACTGTGCAATGAATGTTTATAATCTGTACAACAATAGTTGTGCGTGGAATGTTACCGGCCAGTATTACCAAGGCCGCATAAACTCCATTGTGACATTCTAGACAAGCAGGGCACTCTCCAGCGATTTATAATAAGCTCGACTGCAGCAGTATTCGGGTCATCTATTTAGGTTTACGAACGAACGTTACGGGACATGTTATTACGATCATACAGCCCTGGTCACGATTCCGAACGCACGATTACATTGCAAATGATGTCTTTTGTCTATTGTTTAACTGGACTCATACACGCTGTCTATGGCATATGACAGAAGTGGCTCTATATGTACAAACTGATTTTGCCTTTCTAAATCCTGTAGCTGTATAATGAGAACGTTTGTTTGAATTTTGAAGGGACTTTATTTGTTTTTACAAACATTGCACAATTGTTAATTTAAAGATTATTGAACAAAAGATAGCATTAAATAAAAACCGGTAAATATATCAAGATACAGCTAAATGGTATTTTAAGTGTGATACATAAAATTAGAATGTTTTATCTACATCGTTTTCGTTTTGGCAAAATGACTGCGAAACGTTTGTTTAATAGACATAATCAATTAAAGTCTGTTACCGCAACATGTTTGTAAAAAAACATTGTTTACCGTATGTAAAAAGAATCGCGATTTCGTTCCGGCATTTCATGGTTCATAAAAAAAGATGTCTGAGTTCGTAGTTAAAAAAGAGCACAAGGACATCTAAAGTTAATCACCGATTAATTATATTAAAGTCCAGAAAACTGGTTTTATAATCAAAATGTCAATTTATTTTTAATCTCGTTTGTTCTATGATTAACGATTGAACAATATTTAATCTTAATAAAAAACTGTAGAGTTAGTTTACTTGAAAAACCGATAACAATTGCGATTCGTGATACTGCACATCACTATACTTGTCACGTACCACGCGTAGGAAGATATGTGTCATGTTTAGGGATTATCTAAGTAAAATATAGCAACTAAATTTATCACAGACATGTTGAATCTACGAATTTATTTACTGTCAACAATTGTGCTTCTATTTTACATACTGACTTGTTGCTTTCGAAATGAAAAATGATTCAGATATGTTTATCACAAGTGAAATGTATAGTTTCCCTAGAAATATACTTTTACTAGGGAAGTC
The DNA here is from genome assembly GCA_013186455.1 of Papilio dardanus tibullus. Classification (NCBI taxonomy): domain Eukaryota; kingdom Metazoa; phylum Arthropoda; class Insecta; order Lepidoptera; family Papilionidae; genus Papilio; species Papilio dardanus. The sequence continues at coordinate 655,871 of QDHC01005832.1, read as the reverse complement.
CCTCACTTCAAGTAGGTCTTTTATACCAGTTAAGATTATGTATATATTTTTTTAGTATTCCATATTTAACTAGACAGGTTTAGTGTTAACTTCGATAGCTTTTTGGTAATTTTTTATGTTAAAAATGAGAAAAAGTGTTTGAAAGATAACGAGCCCATCCAGTCCAAAAGATGTAATTTATTTTTACGAAAACAAAAGAAGAGAGAAAAAGAATTAAAATTAAAAAGTATTAAGTTGCCTCCAAAGAGGTTTTATTTGCTAGCCAGTGTTCTCGCCGCAACAGGCAATAGATTTTTTACCTATTACATAATTAAAAGAAGATCTTAAAGTAAAAGACGCGTCACAACTTCGTCTATACGGCATTAATTTCCGTCTCACGTTTCTTTGATTAAAACATCTGTACAATAATCAAGAGGAGATTGTTATACTAGGTATGTATTTTGTATTGCATTACATTACAAACAAACATGTTGTGTTTAATAATATTACCTTCCATCATAATATCTCATTGTTTTCTATACTGATTGACAGTTGGAGAACGCATTCATGTTGCTAATTGAAATAGATAAATTACGTACCATGTAAATATTATTAAAGTCTATTTAAACCAGTTATTACCGGTCTAGGTACATCCCTAAGGCCTAGGAGACATGGCGTGAGTACGGATTAGCGGGAAATTCAGTTGAATTTAAGAAATATGATATAAACATGACAGCTGAGATCAATTGGAATCAGTACAATTTTAAGAGGGTCTACTAATAATGATAGTCTATGGTTTAAATTTAATATGGCAACAAATTAAATGCCCGGTATAGACTCAGCATTAAGCCTTTGCAAAGCTGTTTCACATAAAATAATACACTTCCAAGTACAATGTTAATCTTGTCCACGTTGAAGAGAAAAGTATGGTCACTGATAATGTCTCAGTAGCGCCATACGACTTGTCTCTTGTCAGCTTTCTCGTGTCAAGGTGACATTCTTTCTGAGTGGGCAATGAAGTGATAGTACGATGATTGAATGTTGGCAACTTGAATACTATATTGGATTATATTAATACAAATCAAATAATGTATGTCGTGGTGTCTTTTAGCACGACTGAAAAGGGTTTAAAGCCGATTACAGACATTCAGTTTTAACTACACAGTTCAAATACGCAGTTACTGACGTGTGTAGGCAAAACTGAGAACTGTAGAGTAAAATATGATAAAACTGAACGTTTGTTAAGAGTTTTCGTTGCCGGCTTAATGGTTTTCGTTGGTATAGTCGTATGTTTGTCCATTCCAACCTATAGACGATTTCTAAATCGACATGAATGAATGAGGATTGAGGACTGAATGACACCTCAATTGTCTACAAGAGAGGTGTCATTCGAAGGTTCTTTTCTCGGTATTTTATTGAATAAATTGTATAGTTTAATATAATAAGATCAAAAGTTTTGACTGATCATATGACCTAGAACACAAAATATGTCAAGACCACTGAATATTATAATTTTCAGACATATTTACTAATGGGTTCACAGTCTATCATATCTCGTAATTGCATACAACGTTTTCATAATTAGTTTGACATTTAGTTTCTGTAATTAATTTTATGAGTCATTTATTTTCTATAATAAAATAAATTTATAAAATTGGACTTAATATAATGCCTTGAGAGCCACGAGTCGGACTAAAATGCACGATCATTGAGAAATATTTACTTTTATTTCCCAGGTGATAAGGTTAAAAAGATCTTTTCCTAAATAATGTTTAGATATTGATTTATTAAATGTATCCTTACATATTAAAACACAATAACGCTTTTTTATGTTTGTCCCTATATATGCTTGAATCTTCAAAACTACGCAACGGATTTTGATGCGGTTTTTTTAATAGATAGAGTGATTCATAAGAAAAGTTTTCATGTGTAATACATTCACAATATAGTAGAGTAACACTGATAATTTAGAGGTTTTTAATATGATGTCGTAAATTAACACATTTTTAGCGCTTACATTGCAAACGCTGCAGTATTTAGTATCAGCATTATACCGCTTTGCGCCCGTGCGAAGCCGAGGCGGGTCGATAGTTTGAGATATAAAATAAGGATGTTGTAAGGCGCTTAAAGTATATTATTTCTGTCCATTGTTTACAAAAAGATTTAAGGAAAAACAAACCGCCCCCGTACAATGTGGTGGCTTATCAACAAAATTATATGGTCTTGTGTACGTATAAATTATTCCTACTTCCATAAATGTCAGAGTTAATGTGCGCCCGCGCCGTCTATTGTTGTGGAAATGTTTTATTGTAATTGTTTGTGAGTTCTGACGCTTACCCATCGTCACGGGATGAGTCAATCGATAATTATTTATGATGTTAGAGAATTTTATTTTTTTATTTCTGTGCTTTGTACTTTATTTAATAAACAAGCGACAGCGCCCCGGGTGCAATGCTGATACTAAATACATTACAAAAATGCGGAAAATATGTAACTATTTACATCACATTAGAAATCAAAAAACAATAGTATTTGTCCACTATTTAATGGATGTTATTATACATATTAATCTTCTTCTTCAGTCAATCTATTAAAAAAATCGCATTAAAATCCGTTGCGTAGTTTTAGAGATTTAAGCATACGTAGGGATTTAAACCTTGTACGCACTGGGATAGTATTTTAGTCGAGTAGCAAGTAGCAAATATCCGAACAAAGGATTTACTAATCTATTCTACTAAAATGTTGCTGTTCGGACAGCTTTAGATACTAAATTACTATCCTAGTGTGTAGTTTTAGGCTTAAACGAGTTCGAACAGTAAAATCCTTTGTTCGGATAAATGCTACTTGCTACTCGAATAAAATACTATCCTGGTGCGAACAAGGCTTTAGGGACAGAGAAAGTGACTTTGTTTTATACTATGTAGTGATAGTGATGACGTCTTAAATTTGCTGTGTGTGACCCTTATTGACCAATTAACAGTTAAGTGTGGCAATTAGTATGCTAATTTAATATTAAATTAATATATTATCAATTAAAATAATATATAAAAATGTTCTTGCTAGCTCTAGGCGCCAATGAGTACATCTTTATAACTTCCATGATGCCGTATTTGGAATCGTACCGTATTAATCTTGTTTACATAATGTTTGTGTTAATAGATTCAATTACAATAATAATGTATTATTGTTGTGTAATATGAGTATAGTCAAATAAGGTCTGGCGCGGTAAAAGGCGCTACTGTTGCGGTTAGTTGTCAGAAAACATATAAAACCTACATGGATCTACGACATGAACATAGAAACAGTATAAATGGAAAGCGATTGTGTGTTAACAATATTTTGTTTTATTTATAAATTCAACTACAGTCCTGAATCAGAGTCCAAGGGACCGCGACATTTGTCTCGCTTTGGTTTCTCTTTAGTCAGATTTTTTTTTTCGGTTATGAAGGTTGTCCGCCGAGACAAGAGAATGATTCTCGCTTATGGAGCTGTCTCGCTTATCCAGGTTTACTGTGTTGCGTAAATTGATAAAGTATTTATGGCTTTAATCGCCTTTGCTGCTTAATTTTCTCACGTTCCACATGTTTCCCCGTTAAAATGATATTTCCTATCGGTGCATATGATTTTAGGTTATTTTTTTGACATCGGTCATTGCATCGCTTTTTCAATGTTGCCATACACTGTGAAAAAATAGTTTTCAAACTTTCAAAGTGACATTAAAGTATCCAAAACATTTGAGGTGAACCGGCTCCCTTGATACGAACCGTACTCGAGTTCAACGGCCGTCCGCTTTCAAAACCAGTTCCGTGATAAAAAAAAATATGCTCACGCGTCTTTGCAACATGTCGCCAACTTGATAGGTACTTCGTTGTCAGACAATAAGCTAGATGCGTCCGGGAATCTATTTATGGCGTAAGAACGGACACTGGATTAACTTTATAAGTGACTCGATTTATATTCAAAGATAACGCGCCACAAACGTGTGACGTTTTCGCAAGACAGACAGTAAATGTCAACCAAGGCCGAACCAGCCAGTCCTTTTCTTTTTATTGAAAAAAAAAAAACAATCGCTATATTTTTAAACGACACGAATTTAAAACAAATGTCATTTTTTGTTATTATTAAATTCAAGATTATAATTAAATCACGTTTATGTTATAGTCTCCGAATTTCTAATCTCTAATCCGAATTTCATGCTCATAGAGGTAGCTCGTCGGGACCAGATAATGATTCTCGCTTATAAAGGTTTCTCGTTTATCCAGATTAGACTGTAATTAGGTTGGATATAGACAGGTTCAATAACTGCTTAAGCATTTGTGCTACTTCGTATGACATTGGTACTGTTTTCCCAGATGTTCCGACCATTGTAAAAATCTTGAGCAAATATAGACGTATTTATTACAACCCGAAGGATATACAATACAATAATTATATTATTATACACTTTTTAGACTATGAACGGGGTACCCCTGATTAAAATTTGTACCTAAATTACATAGGACCTCACCATAAAAAGTTATACATGGATCACCCCATAAGCGCCGGGCGCCAATTTTTAACAAACCAGAGGGCGACACAACGTACTTTTCGATTGGCGATATCGCTGAAGGAATCGACAAATATGTATGAAACTGACATTAACATTCGATAAGTCATGTGCTTGTCACGTGTGAGATATCGAACGTCATTGTCATTGAAGCGAATGTACTTTGAGTTACCCCCCATGGCTATTGTAACATTATTTTGCATAGGCTAGCTAAATGCGATCTTGACTAACAATAAAGTATTTGAATCGAAACCAGTGTGGTGAGACATAACCACGTTGACATGCATAATATTAATCAGTGTCAAAGAATATAAATAGGTGTTTAACTAAACAACGTCTAACTTGTGGTTATATAGATTTAAATATAGTATAAAGAGGAAATATTTATTTAAAATTATTAATTGTATTTTAGTCAATAAGACAATAATAAGCACCTAACATTGGCAAATTTGTGTTCTATTTTTTTATTTATGTGTCTAAATTAGTTAATAATGTTTACCTATTTTAATTTGTAAATTAGAAATCGGTTTCTACTTTCGATAGAGTATTAAGACCTGTGGTCCTACGGTACGTATGGTAAAGCAATACTGGGCAGTTTTTTTATAAAATTAAGGCAAAAGAGCAGCGGGAATAAGACATCTGAAACTCCAGAAGATATGGAAATGCCTTGTCGGTTGTGAAACTAATTATGCCTATTGATTTATCTATGTGTAAATTAAAACGAAAATTTTCGAAAGTAATATTCTAATCCGAGCATAATTATTAAGCAAAAGTGTTTCAACGGTTTATGCATAATGCCATACTCCATACAAGCCGTTCCTTTTTCAAGGTTTAATAAAACTGGTTTTCATACGACCAGAAGAAACTTCGTACTCGTTTTATCACTTTTATTAGGTCTTTAAAAGGTATTTTGTTTATTAATGTGTCCGACGTATCCGAGTGCTTTTTAAGTGATATTTAAATGCGGAAAAGTTGGTGATGATTTTTTTTATCTGTAACACAATCGTTGTATATTAAAAAGATTTACATTTCGATTCGTAATCTTAAAAACTGATTTTTTATTTAAACGAAGAGCTCGAAGTTCAGTTTCTTTTAAAAAGGATTATTGTATTTCATTCAATTACATACTACTCTTCCTTAATGTTTTATATGGACCATGCAGTTCGTTTTTCTCAGCTATTTCCCATTATCTCAAAAACTAGCTGTTGCTCGCGACTTCGTCCGCGTGGAATTAAAAAAATATATATGTGACTCGGGGATAATGTAGCTTTCTATGAGTGAAAGAATTTTTAAAAGCGGCCCAGTAGTTCTTGAGTTATTTCAATACATGCAAAATTCAAAATTTCTCTTTTTATAATATTAGTAAAGTAGTAAAGGAATATTTTTAATCGACTTCCTACAGAAGGAGATTATCAAGACAATAAGTTTTTTTATGTATGTAAAAGAATTACGCAGCGAGTCCTGATCCGATTTACGGGATTCTTTTATGTTTGATTCAAAATAGCCATTTGATCCTTTTTTTATATAGAAAAAAACTATAAAGTAGTTTTTTTAGTTACTTCTAAAAGTTAAGTCTATAGCAGATATATCGTCCATTTTAACCTCCTGTGCCTTGACCAATTTGACCGGTAAATATTTCAGTTCTAATTAATTCATATTCATAGCAATAATTTGTTAATTTAATTGTCAGAGATCGTCCACAGCGGTACGTCGAGGTCGTAACGTCCAGACGTTGTTATTTCTGAACAAAAGAGATTTGGCAACATGGAGCCTTTTATTTGAACGAATTAATAATATTCTTTAGTCTAAATGTAAATAGCTTTAGGCAACGTTCTTGACCTTGTTTCGAATTGATTGTTCCAAGCGACTGTGTCTATGCCTGTCTTTTGTTTTTTTACGTAAAACAAAATGGTGTCCAAGTTTAACTGCCAAGTCTAGCGCCATACAAATATGTAAGAGCGTATTACACGTTAACTCCACGATTAAATTTCAAAATCTACGGCGTTCTCGTTTCATTTTGACGCCAGATAGATTTTAAGCGAAGCCGTAACGAAGGATAGTCAAACCTGGAGAAACCTCTGGAGAGTCATTCTTTGGTACCGAGGAGCTACCTCCATAAGCTAAAACTTTGATTAGAGAGAAACCTCTATATGCGAGACGAACATCGCGGTCCCTTGGACCCTTGCTTATCTAGGTTCCACTGTATTTGATTCTAGTTTTAACATTTGGCCGTTAATGAGCTATAATTATTACTAAAGTTTTACTTTAATACATTACGAATTAGTACTTGTTTTTTAATTTAACTAGGTGAAGATTTCTTTAATCTATACTAATATTATAAAGAGAGAAATTCCTATTTTTGTATGTATTGTAATAACTCAAGAACTACTGGGCCGATTTTAAAAAATCTTCCACCGATAGAAAGCTACATTATCCCCGAGTAACATAAGCCATATTTTTTAATTCCGAGCGAACAAACAACAACTAGTAGATAATATTTAATAATGTAATTAAAAGTTAATAAGTATAAATAAGGAAAAGTAACGTTGGCAAGGGTTCACGGAACCGTATGTTGAATAACAAATGACAAAGATAATGACAATAAAATACCTGGATGAATAGCTATTATCTCTAATAATTTATATTTCTCTTATTACTTCAACGTGACTTTATTACTACATTCATTTGCATAAGTTTTTTATTGGGAACTAAAATAGCTGTTGTGATCGAAATAGTTATTTGCGAAAAGCAACTTTAACTTCCTTTAGCATATTAAACAACCTTTTCATTTCCTTAGTTAAAATCAAATCAATTAACAACCGTGTTGTAGTTTTAATATAAAATTATCAATACATGTTTTTTTTTTAAATTACAAAGTGGCAAACGAGCAAGTGGTCAGCTGCCCATAGACATCTATCTATACTAATACTATAAAGAGAGAAACTTTGCATTTTTTATTTTTTGTATATTTGTATATGTTGAGATAACTCAAGAAAAACTGGACCATTTCAAAAAAAAAATCCACCGTTAGAAAGCCGCACTATCCCTGAATAACATATGCTATATTTTTTTAATTCCACGCGGACGAAGTCGCGAACAACAGCTAGTATTTTATAAATTTTTAGAACGATTTTAGTGCAATTTCTTTCGTATCAGGCTTTATTTAGCTAGTATTTTTTTATTAATTTATATCAGTGTGTAACTTGACTTGCAATTTGTCTGACTCAGCATATCTTACGTCGGGCGTGTTCGTTGCAAAACGTTCGCGATAAAATGAAATAAAATGCATGTTTTTTTGCATACCTCTCACGTCCACGTCGCGAAACAAAACTGATTAGATTTGTTTCGCAATTTAATACTTGAGCGGAATTCATTTGGTTGTGAAATAATGACGCGGAGGAATGTTATTGCGATGTAAAGAGTCCAATCTGCTGAGGTATCTGCAGATATTATGGTTTACGTCGGATTCAGTTTTGTATTTTTATTGTAACTACAAAAATAGTGACCCTTGAAAAGAGTAGGAAATTTTTATTTAAGGCCAGTGCGTTTTAAATGCACGCAGAGTTAAAAAAAGAGCAACAATGTATTATGCATTTATACTTCTCTTCGGTGTATTTAAAATCTTAATTGCATTTCACATTTCTTGCCAAAACGATGACAGCTTCATGTCATTTGCACTTATATTTTACGGTAATTCATAAATGAAATGTAGTACACAATTTTGTTCAGAGTACTTTATGTTATGAATGATTATAATGTACTTAATGTGTTTCAATTTAATTAACGCACGAAAAAATCAGTCGTTTTCTATTCAGATATTGCATCAAAAAATAGACAAAATGGCACTTACGATGTTTTAACTTGTTTTTTTTAATGAACACAGTTGCCAAGTCAGGGTTCACGTTTTTTCTATTCTTAAATCCAGCGAACGAACGAAAAATGTGACCGCAATTTGGCACTATTTGTGTTTATTTTTTAATTGAATTTGATAATAATTTGGTACAATAGTGTCTATCTTGTTTACAACACGTTTGTTAGTTTAGTGCTTTTTATTAAGATTTTCTTCTAAATCGCTTTTATAGATTTTTTCAATCATTTTGGATGATCTATATTGAAGTTTGGTTTATTTACTACGCTATAAGTTTCTTCATCTTTGCAGATACGTCTAAATGACTGAAACGTATCATTATATTTTTTACCATTCAAGAACGATTAATTAATGAATATTTCCTTGTTACACGATAAGCGATGTTTATCTTTTCATGTACGCGTATCAACTATAATCAATGTCATCGGATATCACGAAATTACTTGCAATAAAAAAATCTTAATGATAAAAGTATGGCTTGCGGCCAAAATTATGTTAGCGTCCGGTAGATTGACACGTAATTAAGAATGACAAGCGACCTTTACCTAATGGATAGTGGTTGCTATGGCATTAAACCATCTTAATAATATACATATAGGTCCCAGATATCTCTCGGTGGGAAGAGAGGGATCTCCAAGTGCTCCAAGTCTTGCACTGTGCTGTGGTAACCGTGAATGCTGGAGACTACTATTGTCAGGAGTAGAGTACCAATTGAGGTCGAAATTAAGGAGATATGCTTCACAGCAGCTGGTATTTAGTTTAGATCTAGGTGGGTTCATGTATGTCATAAAGTTGAAGACACCGACACGAAAATCTGTACTGTCATTTGGGTTCTTGTTAGTGACTGGCTGATCGACCATTCAAATTACTTTTAGTTGTCAGTTGTCAGGGTATTCAAGATTATTTTTGCAATCTTTCATCAACCTTTAGGGTTATGCCTACGTCTAAAATTGCTTCGTGCTTAAGTCTTAAGATTTGATAATTACAGCAGATTGAGATATTATTGGAAGACCGTAACTGTGACATTGTTTAAAGAGTCGAATTTGAAAAACACAGGATTAAAGTTAAGTTTGAGGTATTTACGTATTTCATTATTTTTATGCCTGATGATTTCTTTACTAGTCTGTTATTTTAGTTAGTAATTGTGATGATATATCTAAATATTGCAAAATAAAGACTGTTTCAAGTGTTATCATAGATTACAGCTCAAATTAAATGAAAACCACAGGTTAAAATATCTGTAGGTCATAAATGCCAATGTCAACAGTACTTAATCTAATAACAACTTTCTTACAAATCTTATATTTCGTATATACCCTCATTAACTTTAGGCTTTGATGACTTAGTCACTTAAAAAGGGAGATAACTTAGTTTAACGAAGATTGTGAAAAGAGTTGTCTAAAGATATCCAATAAGCCTTCTTAAATATGTCCTTTGCAATCGGTTAAGGTAATAAATAAAAATGTAAACGGAACTTGATATAAAAGGCAAAATAAAAATGGCCAACAGCCGTTCACTCGGCGACTAACATATGACTACTCGAGTATCTGCATCGGGTATGCTCTTGTCTTGCTAACGGTCGAGAGGCTTAACCGGGTGACACTGTCGCAAGAGCACACGGACTTCGCAGACCCACATACCGGTAGCTTCTACTTCCAATAAATTAAAAAAAAAGCCGCCACTTTCAAATCCCAATCGCCGTATAAGAGAACTTACCTTTTACAAGTTCATACACATTACACAGATACAAGCAAAATCGACTCCAATTCGACTGTTTCACTAATAGCACATCCAACGTGTCACAGGCACAAGATTAAAATTCACTTAAACTAATGTTAAACAAAAGAAACGAGACTATAATTGTGCTTTAACGTTGAGCGCGTTCGATCACCGCGGGCGCTCGATCACGACTGACGTTGCGCAGGCGCTGCCTGTCGATTCTAATTTTATCGACGCAGTAACACGAGATAAAGCCGCTCTTTATTACGAGCTTTTTTATTTGTTTTTGCAAGACTCCAACCGGACAGTATTGTACAGATTTTAATTGCAAGCTCTGTGATCGACAACTATCGTTAATGTCTAGTCATCATTCATCATCTATATCAACTGCATCAAGATGTTTTATGACTACCCGCACTTTGTACACGAACTAGCGACAATGTACAGTTTAGTTGAAACTGAATTGTTTTTGGTCAAATTGACCCCTCCGAAGTAAAGAGTTGAATCTGTCACTTACACATGTATAGCAGATATACGTCGGAAGGGTTTTGTTGAAGGTAAGGTTCCTGGTAATCCTAGTACCTAAAAGTTTAATATAAATAAAAATCCTACCTTTCTCTTCCTATTCTAGACATTTCATCTTTTCAAAGTGAAAATAAGTTTCATCCAAACAAAAATGTTTTACAGATTAAAAATGCACGTTTAAAAGAGAACGCCAAGTAACGAATGCTTTGGCTTTGCTTTGTGCTTTGTTCTAGTGAACTTTAGAGCGTCCGTCGCGAAATGTGAAGGTTTTCGTCTTTTACTGGTGCAGTTTTAGTGCACTAAAAAGGTTGCGCCTTGAAAGTTTTGTTTTGACTAACAATGGAGATGTTTTTCTGCAAGTTAAACACTTTAAACTGTCGCCCACGACTCCGTCTGTGCGGAACTAAAAGAAACATCGTAAGTTGCCTAAAGCCTTGTCCGCACCAGGATAGTATTTTAGTCGAGTAGCAAGTAGCATTTATCCGAACAAAGGATTTACTACTGTTCGCATTAGGGTAGTCATTTAGTAACTAAACGTGTGTCATTGATTAAGTAAATCCTTTGTTCGGATACTTGCTACTTGCTACTCGACTAAAATACTATCCTAGTGCGTACAAGGACTCAGTTTGTGTTCTTCCAGATTATGTTACCAAGGTCCATTAAGCCATTTCGGAGATACCTTTAAAAAATCATCCATCGTTTTTGCATTTATAATATAAGATTCTCAAATAACTATAATGCTTTATTATTAATAACGTGATAATATTAATTTGTTAAACCATTTGTTATTGTCCCCCACAAACAGATTAAACTGTCTGTTGGCTAAGCGTTGAATCACTTCCTTTAAAACAAAGATAACATAGTATTGACAGTCAATGTTGATTCACAAACAGGCGGAGGAAAATTTCGACTGTCGACTGTTTATTATTTTTGGTGCACAAAGTCGTAATAGGAATCCTTGTTGGTGTTTTCCACTAGATGACGTCATTGGAGTTTGATTTAGAGAAATATCGGCAATATTTAGTGATACAAATATACAGGATAATTTTCCAACTAACAAAGATTTATTTTTAATATCGTTATTTTTTTAGGACCCAGGAGAGATTAAGGAGTAAGTATGGCGTGTAACAAGGAGAGCTTTAAGTATGAATGTAGAGTGTTCACCGGTGAAGGTAGGTCTAGAAAGAGATGGATAGCGAAAAAGGTGATATGATAAGCAAGGGTGTGACTGAGATGGCAGATAGATTAACGTGGAGGACAAAAACCTGTTGCACCGACCCTTAGGCCTTGTTCGCACCAGGATAGTATTTTAGTCAAGTAACAAGTAGCATTTATTTGAACAAAGGATTTACTACTGTTCGGACTTGTTTAAGCCTAAACCTACGCACTAGGGTAGTAATTTAGTAACTAAACTTATCCGAACAGCAACATTTTAGTAGAATATATTAGAAAATCCTTTGTTCGGATAAATGTTAATTGCTACTTGACTAAAATACTATCCTAGTGTGTATGAGGCATAAGAGAGTAGGATAAGGACTAAAAGATAATTTTTTGGGATCCAAATCAAGAGTCACGACAATACTCATGATATCTCTATTTATGTCTTCACTTATGGTCTTTGGGAACCTGTGCTTTAAGTATTTACTAGCTGTTGTGCGCGACTTCGTCCGCGTGGAATTGAATAATATACGAGTAGCCTATGTTACTCGGGGATAATGTAGCTTTCGAATGGTGAAAGAATTTTTGAAATCGGCCCAGTAGTTCTTGAGTTATTTCCATACAAGCAAAAATACAAAGTTTCTCTCTTTATAATATTAGAAGTATAGATGACCCAAAATAACACCGGAGATTTTGCTTCTTTTGTTTTTTGCGTGACATCAGTCTAATGAAGCGGTAGGATTATACTATCATATTAATTTAATTTTAATATACATTGTCCTATTATTGATCACGCTCAGTCATTAGCCAAGTGACATTTCATTGCCAAAAATACATAATGGCATTGATATTTTCGTCTACCCTCCACTATTGCTATTGTTTCCAAACATTACATTTATTTGGAGCAAATTGGTCGACGTTCAGTTACATGTTTAGTGCCAAAACATTTTAGTTACTTCCCTTGACCTTGATTTTTAGCTGCCAACTGTAGAAAGTTTTTGTTTACATAAGTCCTGGTAATTGGCCCCGTTTGTTATAAAAGTAATGCCAACTATTATGTTATGGTGGAAAAGTCTTGCACTAGTATACATGCAAATCAATAATGAAATAGTGTATAATGAATTAGTAAACACTTTTTCATATGACAAGATCCGTGTCTGATGTTTCATACTCTATAGCGTTACCATGACAACGTAAATAAAAACATTGTGTTATTGTTACACTGTGTTCGAATTGGAAGCAATATAATGTGTATTGAATTAAGAAAAATATACTGAAATAACTACTTTTGTCAGTTTCCTTGTGTTTTATGTTTCGTGATATCCCGTACTGTTGCAGTTTCAAATATGGATCTGAATGTAATGGACAAATTGCGTTTACTAAAAATCGACACGGAATTACGTCTACAGATTAAAATGAAGCCGATGAGTCGTTATTATTTCCTCACCTCTACAAATCCTGTAGAACAATTCTTCGTATTCGCGTCCACCGCCGCCTGGCTGATAAGGAAGACTGGCCAAGAGTTCGAACAGCCGAATGAGGAAGACGACCCCAATGCTACTATAGCGAGCATACTAGACGTTCTACGCGAAAGAGAAATAACCGTAGATTTCTCATCATACAAACTTAAACAAGGTTATGGAGACCAAGTATGTTATATCTTAAATGTTCTAGCCGATGAGGCGTTAAAGAAAGAAAACTTCGAATGGGAGAAACCCATAGTCGATATCCCTGACCCTGAAGAATCCACTGATGACATTGATCAAATAGAAGATGAGACTGAAATATTCCTTGACAAAGTGGAAGAAGAAATGATAGATCATTCTGATAATTCTGGTGATGAGAATAAAGAAGACAATGAATCTATGAAGTCTGTAACTATGGTTCATGATTGGGAAGAATGGAAATTGGAACTAGAAAGGGTAGCGCCGGCTTTAAGGTTAAAAATATCAGCAGATGGTAGAGACTGGCGTGCGAGGTTAACTCAGATGGAAACATATAAAAACGAATTATTCGAAAGATTGAAAACAACCGGCTCACAACTGAACAAATTACACAGCAACATTAGTTCTGTAATGGACAAAGTTTCTGCACGTGAAAATATATTGAACGAACAATTCGAACCTCTCGTTAAAGAATATGGTTCACTTTTGAACGAATTAAAAAAAGCAAATGATGAATACAAAGATGTGAATGCAGGAGTGATCGAACGACAGGAGAAATTGAACGAAATCACAGCAAAGGTGGAAAATATCAAGCAGAGAACGGAACAGAAGGGTTCCTCGATGAATGATACATCACCTTTGGTCACCGCTAAGAAAGCTGTAGAAACTTTAAAGAAGGATATCCAAGAATTGGATTTTCAAATTATTGTTTTATTGTGGTTGTTAATAGCGAAGGAGAGTCCTAAGAGTAATCTTTTTACTAATACTGAATCTGGAATATTAAATAAAGAATATTAAAATACTAAGCTATATTTAATTATTATCTGTAATTAACTATTTCTGATTTAATTTAAGGTTTTTGAACATTGTCTATGGAGCTCTTTCCAATACTCTCAGTCCTGTGCCAACATCTTGACCTTCTGATACGACACGACGTCCGCTTTCTTTTTTAGTTAAAAGTTAGATAATTAAGTTATAAATACTGTAAATAAAGCTTAGAAGGACTTCATTTTTACAATACTTTTAGGTCATAACGTAAACCACACAAACTTCGGTTTTTCTCTTACAAACTAAAATAAAAAAGACTTATGAGAAAATTTATAATCGTATAATTGATTAATGGTTCTTAAATTAATAATACAAAATCAAGCTGAACTTAACCTTTGGGCTATCAGAAATGAATAGCAAATAATTTAAGAAATTCTAACTCAAGTTTAATAAGCAAAAGTTATAAAGCTGACATTTTTTCTCTCTGCAGTTTTTTTTCATATAATTTTCTAATATTATTATTTAAAACGTGTTTAATACAACAATTGTTTAAATAAGTTCTTAAAATTAAATAAATAAAAAACACATTAGGAATAAAAATATTACAGGAATTTCAACTTTGGTAATTTTAGGAAACATTGTAAAAGCTACATATTTTTAATATTATTTATATTAATATTTTACAATAATATTCTTAATTTAAATATGTTATTTGTTAACAAGAACAATTAAAAAATAAAGCTTAAATATGTGTTTTGAAATGAGAATAATTTCTAGTAAAACATGATTACAATTACAATGTAAAAAACTAAAAAATAAAAATGTCTATACGAGTATACATTTTTAAACTAACAATATTTTTAGCTTTCAATGATTATTAAAAAAATAAAATACTTCAAAATATCACAATTATTATTATGTTTTGGTGAAAATTATTATAAAAAAAAAATATTAGCAGTAACTTTTTTTCGTATCTTATTAAAAAAAGATATCTTTGAGTCATTATAATCTAATGACTTATTAATAAAAATAATATATTTACGTAAAAAATAAAATAAAAAGTACTTTATAAAAAATAAAAATGAGTACATTAGAAGAAATGCTTAACGTAACTAATTGGGGTAAGCAGAAAGATACCTAAGAAATATCTATATCTATATATATAAAACTCTAACGTGACTGACTGACATAGATATCTATCAACGCACAGCCTAAACCACTCGACGGATCTGGCTGAAATTTGGCATGCAGGTGGGTGTTATGACGTAGGCGTGAGTAAAGCAAAGATTTTTTCGAAATTCAACCCCTAAGGGTCCGAAATGGGGTTTCAAAGTTTGTATGGAGAAAAGTGATTCCATTGTCAGAATAGCATGAAAATTGGAATGAGTGGTCTTTAGCATGAATAAATAAGTTTGTCATTCAAGAGTTTTACAATTTTTTATTTTGGGGGGCAAAAAAGGGGGGTCAAAGTACAAATTTTAAAAAAAATTCTCGCAGCGTAGGTACGAGTCCTAGAAACTTGAAATTTTGCATAGCGGTTTCTGTCAATAAGCAGAAGTGTACTGCGAAAGGATTTTACGAAATTCAACCCCTAAGGGTCCGAAATGGGGGTTCAAAGTTTGTATGGAGCAACGTGAACCTTTTGTCAGAATTCCGTGAAAATTAGAATGAGAGCTCTTCAGCACGAATAAATACTTTTGCCATTTAAGAAATTTACATTTTTTTACATTTGGGGGCAAAAAAGGGGGGCAATCTTCAAATTTGGTAGGAGCAACGTGATTCCTTTGTCAGAAATCCATGAAAATTGGAATGAGAGCTCTTCAGAATGATTAAGTAACTTTGGCATTCAAGATTTTTTTTAATTTTTGCATTGGGGGCCAAAAAGGGGCAAACTTCCAAGTTGGTAGGGAGCGAAGAGATTCCTTTGCCACAATTGTATGAAAATTGGAATGAGAGCTCTTCAGCACGAATAAATACTTTTGCCATTCAAGAAATTTATTTTTTTTTTACTTTGGGGGGCAAAAAAGAGGGGCAAACTTCTAAGTTGGTAGGGGGGGAAAAGATTTTTTTGTCAGAATTGTATGAAAATTGAAATGAGAGCGCTTCAGAATGAACAAGTAACTTTGGCATTCAAGATTTTTTTTTAAATTTTACATTGGGGGCAAAAAAGGGAGTCAAAGTTCGAATTTAAAATTACTTTTTACAGCGTAGATACGATTCCTAGGGCCTTGAAATTTTATATAGGGCTTTCTGTTAACATGTTGAAGTGCACTGAGAAATGAATTTACGAAATTCAACCCCTAAGGGTCCGAATTGGAGATCCAAAGTTTGTATGGAGCAACATGATTCCTTAGTCAGAATTGCATGAAAATTGGAATGAGTGATCTTTGAAACTATTCCATGACAATTGTAAAGAAGTGTAAAATTATGTATAAACGATTTATAGATCTTGAATTAAATTAAATAAATGTTTTGATGGCATATAAGTACAATGTATAGTTATATCACAATAGCCTTTTGTTTCTTTCGAAACTTCAAATAAAATGCACCCAACTAAGACGGTCGTAGATTACGAGGCTTTTTTTTTAAATGGGTATGAATCCTTATCCCAATAAATATGTTTTTGCGTTAGAGTATTAAACGTAGATCATAATTGCCTTTAACAGTATATAATTCTGCTTAATATTTTAAAAGATATCAAATGATTAACGAAGGTTACGTTCAACTGGAAAATGCAACAGCGGCGCGCGGATTTAAATAAGACACTTTTCTGCCTCTTAAGGTTAGTCACAAAATCGAAATTATTTTGTTACTTTTTAGTACATTTTCTTGGAGTATATTTTTTTGGAAGGCGGTTTTTGCTTTTTGTTAATCGAATTTACGACTGATTGAACTAAAATTAAAGATTTTGACAAATTCATCCCCCAGGGCGATAAAATAAGGGATGATGGAGGATGTAAATGTATTATTTTGAATCTATCAGTACCTAATAAATAAAATTAAAACGAACAATAAAATTTAGTTCTAAATGTTGACAATAGATGGCGTTAGTAGTATTTTAAAACGCGCTATCGCTGTGTTTTCACTGATTTACATTTATATTGTTACTTTTTAGTACACTGTGTTGAAGGATATTTCTTTTGGAAGGCGGTTTTTGTATTTTGTTAATCTAATTTACGACTGATTGAACTAAAATTAAAGATTAGATCTACTATGATGAAGACGTTCGCCTGTCACATCGCAGGTACGAGTCCTGTAGACTTGAAATTTTACATAAGGGTTCCTGTTACCACGTAGTAGTACACTGAGAAAGAATATTACAAAATTCAACCGCTAAGGGTCCGAAATGAGTATCCAAAGAGTATAGAGCAACGCGAAAATAAAAAACTTTGCAATTTTATAAATTTCTGCTTTAGGGGATAAAATGGGGTCAAAATGAGAATCATAAAATAATTTTCACGGTGTAGATACGAGTCCTAGAGTGTGGAAATGTTGCATATGGGTTTGTATTACTTACTTCTTCAAATTCATTTTATAAAGGTTTTACGCGGACGAAGTCGCGGGCGCCCGCTAGTTACAATATAAACCTATGCTAACTGAGTACATATTTAACAAAAATAATAGTTAAAAAAATAGTTACTCTTAATTTTATATGTAAAGCCATTTTCATTGTTCTTAACTACTTATACCATTATTTTAAAATCTTCTGCCAGAATTCGCAATTATTAGAAGTTGAATATTAAAATAAAAGCTGGAATAATTTAAATAATAAAGCTTAGAAATAATTTTACTAAACTAAGGTAGACAGATTTATTTATATATCCTTTTACATTTTTTTTTAATTTCTCTTCGACATTTTAAAAATTCTTAACCCTTTATAAAGCAGAAGGATTTACGGAGTAACAAATTTTCTTTCAAAATTGGCGCAATTTTTTGACAGCTAGAGGCTCCAAGAACAAATATGTCAAACAATCGTCATTTTTTTTTTCAAAATAATATTAACGCATACGTCCTTAGTTGCAGTGCAACAAATTAGGACGCCTTTTATGACTCACATAAATAAGTAACATTTTCGGTGCTAAATATATCGCCTCTGTCTTAAAAAGGGTTAAGCACATTGAATCATTATTTTCATATCGTTGTATTTAAAAAAAAATGCTTATTTTTATCATAAATATTTAAACCATAAATTATAGACGTCAAAATACACATAGACAGATTGTAATAAAATAATATATTTTTTTAGACCAAAAGATTAAAACTGTTTGCTATAATACTTAATTAATAATCGATACTCACCTTTTTATTTACATATTTATGTTCTTGATACTTTTAGATTATTTATTATATTTTGTCTTTGTTAAATAAACTTTTAGCTTGTCCCAAATAAATAGATTCCTGTTTCAAAGGTTCTTCGAATGTCACATTGTACTTTCTTTTGAGATCATCCATAAACTCTTGCTTTAATATCGCTAGACATCTAAAAGTAATTATTATATTTTAAAAGGTTAAAGGGGTTGACCCATGATGGGCTCCATTTTCCGCAACTCCACGACTAGCGCGTATTTTGCGTGAATACACATATCTTTGAATTTCTTCGCCGATATGTGCAGGTTGCATCACGATGTTTTCCTTCACCTAAGAGCGTCGGTAAATATGCACATATGAAAATCGAAAATTGAAAAACACATTGGTACATGCCGGGATTCGAACTCGGGACCTGCAGTTTACAAGTCAAGAGCTAAAACCCCTGAGCCACCGACGCTCTATTATATATTATATTTTATTAATATACTAGCTGTTGCTCGCGACTTCGTATGTGGGCAATAAGCGATGTATTAGCAGGATTTTTTGGTTAAATTATTAATCATTTATTGTTCTTTGCTAAAATATAAGTTAAGAACAGTTTTTGATTTTTTATCATAACTTTTAAGACACAAAATTAGAATACTATTTCAAAAAAAATAATAAAAATTGTTTTAGGAAAAAATTTGGGAATAACAATGAACTTTCTTGTTATGTTTAAATTTTAAATAAATAATAATATTAATAAAGGTATTATTAATATTAAACAAAAAAGTCTATTAAAACTCTTTTACTTCTAAAACAGTTTTTATTGGTTCTTGAAATTCTAATTTTGTGACTTACCGAGGTTTTCGAGATGAACGCTACATTTGACACGTACATAGATTGACTCGCATTACACCGTGGCCCGTCCGGGCTCGCGCTTTCAGTGCGTCCATACATAATTTTGACTGTGCTCCGTCCGCTACCCGGCTCGGGTATGTTCGTATATTTTGTATAAGCACGTCCCGGGCGGGACACGGTGTAACGTGTGTCATCATTACTTACATACGGTAGTGCGGGTCCGCGCGGAAGGCGGTGATGTCGCGCGAGGGCGCGTGCGGCGTGTGCACCACGAACGCACCCGGTAACACCACCGCCTGGTAACCTTGTGCGCGTAACTCTACACTGTGCGACACCTACAGGAAAATTATACAAAATAATTTAATTGATATCTAAGGGAGGTTTACGCTATTTCAGCGAATTTGCATTTGCTCTCGTGCCACCTATTATTATTAAAAAAAAAAATTTCTCATGACTCTTATGGAGAATTGAAAACTATAATAAATAGTTATATTACTAGGTGATAATGTAGTTTTCTAACGATGAAAGTATAAGCCAAGTAGTTTTTGAGTTATTTTAATACACATATTAATGAAAATATTTTATTTTTTAAATATTAGCGCTAGATCATAGTTTTTTCATTTAGGAAATTAAGAAAGTGGCAATGATTGCATGAAAATATTCTTTCTAAATCCTTAAGTCTTTCAAAATCCATGTATTAATGTATTTACCTTATTCCAACCGAATCCGGAAAACCTTGTATCGTATTTAGGAACCGAACGATGGACTACCAAGTACGGTTCGTAATCCGACTGCCAATCAACCTAAAAACCATTACACAAAAAACGTAATAGCTAAATTCTAAAACGCATTTTTAATGTAACAGCGTTTAAAATAGTAAAGCTATCATGATACTCCATGTTCCCTTACCCCGATATTTGCAAAAATAATGTATGTTTCTAAACCTATGGCTTCATTAGACCGAGTTCGCGATAAAAACTCACACCGAAACAAAATCTCCGATTTCATTGTAGATTCGGTCTTGAATCCGTAAAGCAAGACAACGAAATAATAGAGGCATTATCAATAGTCGAATTTCATAGCTTTAATCCTACGCCTACATTAGATTGAAGTCATGCAAAAACCGGCCTTACGCCGAAGTAAAATCTTCCTTTTTATTTTTAACTCGGTCTTATGAAGCCGTAATGTAAGACAACAAAACAAAATAATAGAGGCATTATCAATAATAATCGAATACAAGCTGTAAAAGACATAAAAAGTAAGTCAAAACTCACATTATAAGGTGCATTAGCATTAATCCATTTAGTGTAATTCGTAGCTCTGTGTCCGCGCGGCCACTCGCGCGCGCGGAACGGCGCCACGTCGCTGGCGAGGCGCGCGCGCAGCGCCGCCTTGCTGCGCGGCGGGGACGCGCGGTAACGCTGCGTCTCGAACGCGGCCACCACGAGACACTACGCGGTAACACCTTTATATACGACTCGAAGGACCAGATAATGTAAAAAGGTTAAAGGTTTCGACCCATGATGGGCTTCATTTTCCGCAACTTCACGATTAGCGCGTATTTTGCGTGAATACACATATCTATGACTTTGTTCGCCGATATGTGCAGGTTGAATCACAATGTTTTCCTTCTCCTAAGAGCGTCGGGTAATATGAACATATGGAGCAGATGAGATAACTAGCTGTTGCGAAAATATTCGGCTCGAAGGACCAGAAGAGTACTTTAATAACCGGCTTGTAGGACCAGAATAGTGCCTTAATATCCGGCTCGAAGGACCAGAAGAGAGTTTTAAAAACTGGCTCGAAGGACCAGAATAGTGCTTTAATATCCAGCTTGAAGGATCAAAAATGTGCGTTAATATCCGACTCAAAGGACCAAAAAGGTTGAACAGATCTTAATAAAATACACGGATATAGAACAGTTTGGAAGAACACATAGACTACTTACTAAGATTTTTTTTTCATTTCTAGCGAACGGAGATGCGTGCGACAACTAGTATACATTCAATTAATAATAATAACCAATTGAACAATAATACCTTTTTCTGTGCATAAGGATTGATGATTTTAACAGAGTCCCTCAAATGTTCGTAAAGTCCCGCCATTGGTACAAAATCCACGTCCATTAAGAAAACATAAGGCGTGTTTACATTCTCCAGAGCAACGTTACGAAGGTAGTTTACTGGATAATGTACCTGAAACATAAGAATGCACATATGAACGATTTTTTGAAAATATATTGTAATTTAGACTGTAGATGGTTCTTTACTAAATAAATAAAATAAAATAGTTTTTTTAACGTCGTCACTCATATAAACGCTGTAAAATGACTCTTGTTTTGTTCCTACAGTGCTCAAAATCCTAAAAATAAAAGTTAAAACGTTTGCCGTGTGAACAGATACATGGAAATACATTTGTTCTATATCAATGGTTTTTTAGCGCGCGTTGAAAAAGCGCTCGTGTAATGGAGGGTCAGAGAAGTATAACATAGACTAAGATCCCATAATCGCCAGACTTTCGTCATTTTATCAAAGCTATTAATATCATCAGGTACTTATTTATTAAGTTTGTTAAGATGATGTATGACTAGAGGCTACGGGATTTCTGATTTTAATACATATTTTAATAGATCTTTCATATACAAAATCTTAAATAGTTTTAAATTATTTTTTGATACTTACAGCGTCATGTTTAAAAACTAAATGATATCCAATATTCTTTCTACTGCTGAGTGTGTCAGACCAATCGCGTATGAAACTTTCAAACTTCGTCACTTCGCAGTCTGACAGATAGATGGCAGCACTTAGCGGACCTTGGAAACACAATTATTAATTAAAATTAAAAAACTAGATTTAAAATAGTACTTTTTATATGAATTTTAAGTTTTTGTACTTAAATACTAGGGTAATAATTATTAAAGCATATTTTTTACCGAGTTAACCGATTTTAATGAATAAAGTGTCCACGTTGGTATTTATAAACTACGGCCAATATATATTTTTATGTAAGATATTATATGAAACTTGCTGTTTTCCGCGACTCCGTCTGCACCAAACAATAGTAAAATAATAAGTAACCTATGTGGTCTTTCAGACTATGTCCTACATCTATGCAAAATTTAACAAAGATCCGTTAAACCGTTTCCAAGATATCTTCAAATAAATATTCCTCCGTCCTTCCGTTCGTCCGTCCGTCCGTCTATCGTGTCTTTCGCATTTTTAATATTAGTAAAATGATATACTTTACCTTCCCAATATTTAACTAATCTCTCTAGAAATTGTAATCTGTCCATAGACAATTGTAATACTAGAGTGACATCAAAATTGTCTATGTCTGTATACATGTAATCCATGTAGTACAAATGTGTACGCAACTTAACTCGCTGCGCAGCGCGGAAGCTGCTGCATAGATCTGAATGGTTTATCTGGAATTATTTGAATAAAATGATATTAGAAGATAGCTCAAAAATCAAGGACGTTTAAAGAAATAAAAAAGAACAAAAACCTATCAGATATCGATAGTAAATTAGGTTTTTTTTTTAATTTATTAAGGCATTAGAAAAGGTTTTTTACCTATAATTATGTTCTTTATTAATATGAAAAATATTTTCATTTCTTTACAATTTAATATCAAATTGAACATATTGGTATCACAAAATATTTAATAAAAATACTTACTTTATAAGTGACAGGTTCAGTTTGTGAACATGTATGTAGTTTTTGTCTTAACAAGTTACCATCAAAATTTACATAAGAAAAATGTATATTTTTAAAATAATCCGCATCTCTTATCCTTATATTATATTTACTGGGAGAGTTCCAATGGATTATCTAAAATTAATAATTAATTAAAACAAGAAAATATAAATAAGAGCAACAACAACAACACAACTCACGCCCGTAACCCAGAGGGGTAGGCAGAGACAACGGACCTCCATTTGGCCCGATCCTGACACATCTCTCTCGCTTCTTCTACATTCATACAAAAAGTAGAAAAATTATTAATTCTCTACAATAAATAAACAAAAACATTTTACTTTATAATGCCTTATATCCATCCAAACTTTCTCATTTTTTTATTTTATATAATATTAGGATGCTAGTACGTACCTTGACATTATTCCTGTCTTCACCATAACAACCTTTAGCTAAAGTTTTCGTTGACATTTGTACATTATACTGACAACTGATATTATATACAAATATTGGCTTTTTCTTAATAATAGCATTTATTACATCCTGATCGGCTAAAGTAGTTTGTTTCAATCTTTCAATATTCTCATTGACCGCACCATGCCATACTTTAGTCCAATTAATTTTATTACGTATTTTATTTAAATCTAGCAACATTACACCTGTATTATAACCTCTGCCGAGAGCCGGCCATCTTTTACCAGTATCGTAGTACCAGTTGCTCTCATTTTCAACTAAACCAAACAACTGGAATAACGAAACTATAAAGAAATTAATCAATATTACGTTTTAAATATTAACTAGACTTGCCTATGAAAATAGTCTTTCCCTTTCTACCCTGTATTAAGAATGGATAGCGAAAGTGAATTAGACAAGGAAGACGACAATAAAGTGACAATATAATTTTGTACATGTTTTGGCAACCATAGGATCCTAGACCACATCAAAAAAAAAAATTGACTAACAAACCATATTCAATAGTAGAAAAATAATACAATACTAGCTGTCTTTCTCGATTCCGTCTGCGCGTAATTAAAAAGAAACTTAGTAAATAGACTATGTATTCCTACTGGTTTCGGTCTAAAACTATACAAAATTTAATCATAGATCCGTTCAGCTGTTCTGGAGATACCTTCAAGCAAACATCCATAAAAACTTTTATATTAATAATATTAGTAAAATATTAATATTTACCTGATTATCGCTCATATTTCTAAATATATTCCATAATTCGGATATATCACAGAGAAATGTTAGATCGGAATCTAACACAATAACTTGCTGTAAAGTTTCAGGCAGTATATCGGGAAATAATAATTTGACCAAGGCATAGATACCAGAATAATGACTGTTCGGTACCCAACGGACTTGTGATAGACGATTCTGGGCGTTGTAACATGTATATTTTACTGAAAAAAAAAAATAGATTTATTTATAGCCAGTATAGTTTCTGTTAAATGCTGAAGAAATATAGATAAAAATATGGTTCCAAGAATATTAATATTTTCGTTTTTCTTCTTCTTTAACTTGAGGATAGATTATTTTCTTGTGATATGGTAACACTCTATATTGCTACATAATTGAATTTAATTAAAGTTATAAGCAATAATTTATATAAAACATACAAAATACTGCAAAATATTTATTTTGTATTTTTTTGGTTACAGTCAAACTTGGATAAGCGAGTCCCAAGACGACAATATTTTTCTCACTTATAAAGGTTCTCTAATCCGAGTTTCTGGGTTATGGAGGTAATTTATTAGAGCAGACAATGACTCTCAGTTATATAGGTTTCCTCCCTTATCCAGGTTGGACATTTACGCTATTTGAAAGTTCATACCATCAGGCAAATCCCATGTATCGAATAATTTAGACATAGTATGTTCCGCAGCTGTGTCTACTATGAAATGAAAATGTATCGGGTTCTGTCGATGCTGGAGAAGTGATTTCAGCATAGGCATTATGATACGAGTACATTTTCCCATACAGACCAATGCTATATGCACCGTTTCACATAGAGTGCCAGCTTCATCTGGAATCTGCAAAAAGTTTTTATTCTAACATATCCAACCTCTTTGGTCATGGTTAGGTATAGGTACTGGCCGCTTAGAATTACAAAGGAAGCAGACTACTCATTCAAAATTGACTTACTTTTTGTAATATTACAAATGTATTTTTAAAGGACTTTCATAGGCTAGGTATGTTAAAGTTTTATTTTTATTCAAAATCTACATACATATACAACTAATAAGAGAACTTTATTCTATAGTAATTTACTTACATCTGGAACTTTATATGTAGAATCAGAAGCTATTTGTCTCATTGCATTTTGTGATAATTTTAATTGTGATTTGAAGACTTTATTTTGTGTCTCCAAAACATTAATCCTTGATATTAACCACCAGTAATATACAATTGATACAATAATCCATGTTCCTAACGGTAACCCGAATGATGATCGAAATAATAAATTAAACACATTCTTTGACCTTAAATTCATTTTTTAAAACTGCATTATGCGGTAACTTACGATCGGTTTTAAATATTATTGTACTGTTTTTTTATTATGCTGGGTTCTGAAATGGAAAACATAAATAAATGTTTCTTATAAAGAGTTTCTGAATATTTGACGATTTTAATATTAATGTAAAGTTGGACTACTCACTAATTTATTTCTATTTACGTAGTGCCATTCGCAATTTTTTCAGTGTTCTACTTACAGTTGAGTTTACATAATGAGATATATATTCAATTTGGACACGATTATTCAAAATATATATTAAAAAAATGTACAAATTATGAAATAAAATAAATAAACTCTTATTAAAGCACAGTGTCAAAGCTTTCAAAATCAAAACAAATTGATAACTGTCAAATGTCAAATGCTCAGATTGTCAAAGTCAGTTTCGAAGTTCGTTCAAAAATAAAGGTTACCAATTGATGCGGTCCTTTGGCTGTTTTCAACTCTCGTGTAATCACAAAATAAAAGACTAAATATAGCTCGCATTATTTATTTAAAAATAAAAACAAAGAAAACTTATTACAATATATTTTAATTACAGATTTGTATGTAGTAATGTCAATAAAAAAATTAGAACATAAATGGACTATTTTTGATAAGTAAATAATAATTATACAGCTTATAAACTATGAACTAATTATTATGTTCATTTCATTTATAATTCTCGATAAATTGTCATGAATTATATTATTTTATCTTGTTTTGTTTTATTTTAAAATCAACGAAAGAAGCACTTCCAAACATTTTTTTTGCTCTAATATTTTTTGGCTTTTTGAAAAGTTTCTAAAGATTTTTCGTTTGAGGTGGGATCGTTCATAAAATAAAAAAGCAAAATTATAAAGCTAAAGTTACTTAAACACAAATAACTAATGATACGAAATTAAATTCGTTATTTATAACGACTGTACGACGTTCTTTAAAGATGGGATACCAACAATTAATTAAATTATTTTTTCAAATAGATACGGTTACTAAATAACTTCACTTTAGATTCTAAATTTAAACTCATATTACCCTTATTAATAAATATTGTCAAACCACACACAGTCGTTAATTGGCCACTAAGGACTTAACATAACATACTATTACCCTGAGGGTCTGCTTTAGTGATCATTTAACTCTGGACGTGACAGTTAGAGGAGGTTTTAATTAATTTCTGTTTCACCAATCCACTGTCGGGGTTGATTTTGTGGTGGTTGCTGCTGTTGAGGCTGTTCTTGGTATGGTTGATTGTAAGGGTAAGCTGGTTGTTCATCATCAACCACTTTGACAGCTTCTGACGGCTCCGGAGTATCTTCTGTGGTATCCTTCTTGTAAGGGATACTGTCATCGTCAGAATTCACTTTGAACGAGTCATCGGGGTCGATTGATTGCGTTCTGGAAGTTAATTTTAATAAGACATTTAGTAATTTATGACGGCCACTTGTTTGTGTGGCAAACGAACAATGTATTATAAAAAAATACCGTTTTTTTTAATTGTTTGCTTTGGCATATTTACGTACCTCAACTTTAGTTAGAATCGTTTAAAGCTAATTTCCCTATATTAATACTTACTTTACGTTTAAATAATCAGCTTCGTCCTTGTCATCTTCCTTCCTTCTCTTGAGGATGCGCCAGCCAACGCAAATAAGCAGGATGACTATAGGCACCATGACTGCGCTGATGATACCCCATGTCGCTCCTAGAGTCCTCGCGGAGTACTCTTGTCGTCCTGTTATATGAAATTACGAAGATATAAACTGTAACTAATTACGATGTAAAAAGTTGTAACTACATTCTCGTATATTTTAAATGTCGTTTTTGCCGGCGTATAAGTCTGTAAGTGTATTTTTTCTCGGGAGTTGTTTTTTAGATTAACTCCCTGATATGACAATAAAAATATGATACTTATTGAATGACTTTAAAAAGAGAAAAGATTGTCATTAACCGACTTCCAACAGAAGGAGGTTATCAAGTCAATGAGTTTTTTTTTTTTTATGTATGTTCGGACGTCGAGCAGCGAGTTCTGAACCGATTTACGTGATTCATTTTTTGCTCACGCAAAATAGCTGCCATTTGGTCCCATATTTACGTTTTAAAAAAACTATTTAGTAGTTTTTGAGTTATTTTTAATAAACATGAAAAAAAATGGGACTTTTTTACTTTCTCGGCTTACGTAGCCTAAACTATAGGCCCCATGAAAATTCGGGTTTTACCAGATCGTAGCTCTTTAAATGTACTAATTTAAAGTCCGCGATGGCATATATCTATCTTTTATGGTTTTCTCATAAAAAACATTTTCTCATAAGAAAATTTTACTCGACTTTGGACGCTATTATTAGAATTCCCTATGAATCCTTATCCAAATAAATATGTTCAACATCAAGAGAATTTAATGCAGATTATAGTTGACCTTTGAAGGTAATCATTTTGACCAATACTTTAGAAGATATGAAGGTTTTAAACCACGCGGAACGTGAAAAATTACAAAAACGTTCCAAATTGAGCGAGACAAGTGTTTTCTTGCCGTATACAGCCTAAACTATAAGACCTACATAAAAACTATAATGTGCGATCAATACATAGTGAAATTGGCTACATAGTTGTCTTTGGTGGCATTTATCTATAATCTATGATTGTATCACAATAATATTTATTTTCTCAAAAAATTTTCAATTAAAATGCATTTTGCAAGTTACGACGCTATTATTTTGTATTCGGTATGAATCCTTATCCAAATAAATATGATTTTGCGTTAGAGTATTAAACGTAGATTATAATTGCCCTTTACAGTATAAGATTCTGACCAATTGTTTAGAAGATATTACATAATTAAAACAAACTAAGCGCGTTCGAAAATGCAACAGAAGCGCGCGGGCGCATAGAAATACTTATATGCTCGCGGCGATGTAATATGTTTGTTGTAATAGTATTTACACGACATATCTTTCTTGACTATTGTATATAATTAAATTAAGATATAATAATTGTTGTCTTGTAGGCCAATCAGATGAGGATGGCCGCAATATGGAGTACATATTAAGTATTTTGTTATAAATAACTGCGCTGACGAAGTCTCCCGCAACAACTAGTACTCGTATTAAATAGCTTTAATTTGTTTGTTTCACATTTCGTAGTTATAATTTTTAAAATAAACTATTTATTTCATATATTAAGATAATAAAACACACCGGAATGTTATAATGTATATGGTGTGATAGAAAAATTCTACTGTAGTTGACAGAACAGCCTATTAAAGACACTAAAAAGCTTAAAATAAAATAAAAAAAACTGCGTTTAAAAAAACCGCCTTCCAAAACAAAAAAAAAACATATTTAAATAAAAAGCATAAAAAACTAAAAAGTACAAAATAACGTAGTATAGAATAAATTAATTTTATACACCTCTTATGCAAACCATTCGGACCTTTAATATTAATAAAATACTATTATTTGTGAGCTATAACTATTTATTGATAGGTTTGAAGGCGGAGCCAAGCCTTAAACAAAATAAAACGTAATATTATATACAGCTTACTTACTGTAATACAATTTGTATACTAGAGATTAGCCAACGTAAACAAACCTAACTCACAGCGCATGTACTCGTAGGTGTTATGTATCCCTATTATATTTTACTTGGCTCCGACCTCAAACCTATCAATAAATAGATATAGCTCACAAATAATAGTATTTTATTAATATTAAAGGTCCGAATGGTTTGCATAAGAGGTGTATAAAATTAATTTATTCTATACTACGTTATTTTGTACTTTTTAGTTTTTTATGCTTTTTATTTAAATATGTTTTTTTTTGTTTTGGAAGGCGGTTTTTTTAAACGCAGTTTTTTTTTTCATTTGCTTGAATCGATTTGCCTTTAATGTATTATTAAATTATTTTTTTAACAAAATTATTTCTATAAACGTCACAATATAATAATATGAAAATTGTTTTTCTATACGATTTTTTTTATTACACTCTGTACTTTATGAAATATTTAGGTACTCACCTATTCAATGCTGTGACCCTATTTTTTTGTATGAACAAGGCGATAAGAAAGCAAGCAATAACCTCGACACAGATAAAGGGATAAATGAAAAATCATCACTTAAGAGAAAATTTCTATTCCAAAAAATTGTCTGTTATTTCTTGCTTTCTTACGTCATCATAATTAAATGCATAAAAATCACGGGGCAGTTATTCTACCATAAGTCGGAACAGAAATTTCCTCTTGCTATGATTATTTTAAATTATATAATCTTTATTTCATAATTAACATCTAATTAATTTAAATTTAAAACAGTTTAGTAACACTATTGTTATTTTATTACAACAATGGGAAAACGTCACAGACACAATTCTATTGAATATATTTTCCACGACACTTAAATATCTTTATGTAACTTAATCGAGAACATAAATTAATAATAAAACTTTGTGAATTGTCAAGATGTAGGCAGTGCTTATTACTATTAGTTGATCAGTGGGATACGTCAAGAATTGAAAGGAAATAAACTAATTACACCATAGTCGATCGACTACTAAAAATAGGGGCTTCGGCAGCCGGAGGGTCTATCAAAGTCTCCACAGACTTGCCTCTTTGGGGAGGCATTGTGAATGTTTTAATTTCAGTTGGTGGAGCACTCTTAGGTGCCTCTGGTAAGCCCGGATTGTTATAAGTGTTTCTAGGACTTACATCCGAAGTAGGACTGATTGGTGGAGAATAGATTTCGGAGTAAGTAGGTGAATATTGGGAGGGGATAGGGCTATATTGGCCCTCGTATTTGGGCGCGTACGGGTCTTCAGAATCTTTTGTGGAGTATCCAGAGTCACTGGGAAGCGCGTTGCGTCCAGTCTGACGCGGCTTACTAACGTACTCGATGTCTTTAGCAGGTCGTGTCAAAGTCGACTCACGATTCGATTCAGAATCTGACGGGGAAGTTATAGAAAGCAAATCTTCTTCAGATAGATCCCAAAGCTTTTCGGGGAATTCAACATCGGGAGCGTTCGGTAAGGGCTCGTTGGTACGGTATGTTTTGTCGTAGGCTCGACGTTTTTTAGGTAAGGTGGATTTGTCTGATTTTCCAGAGTCACTTTTGTTTGAATCTGTGTACCCTAAGCCGGAGCTTTCTCCGTCAGTGGGGGGAGGTGGCGCGGATCTGACTAAGCTCATCTTTTGTTTCTCTTCGGTGGGAGTGTCGGGTAAATTGGAAGATTTCATTGTATCTGTAATGTTCCCCATTGAGGACGATCTTAGATTGAGACGCGACGCGGATTTCGATCTTGGAATGTTCTGGAAGCTGAATGCTTCTTTGCCCTCGGATCTCGGCTTATGGCAACACCAGAACCAAATGAGGCAAATGAGGAGGCCTAATGGTAGAATAACTGCCACGATGATGCCCCAAGTTAAGAATAGAGCGCGTTGCGAGTATTCTTGGTTACCTGGATGTGAAATATTTAGCGTTAATTATTAATAAGTGACTGTGGGAGTATGTTCATGTGTGTTTTATGTTGCAACATTGGTATCCAAGCAGGATTAACTTTGTTTCAAGCTTTTATAGTATGGTACTCACGTAGACACTCCGTATATCCATAATCAGGAAGATTCCATCGACCGTTGTCTTCACAGACGCGTCGCTTGTCCCCTATCAAGATGAAGTCTTGGTTGCATTCGAAGTTGACCTACAGATACAATGGGTTAAGGTAAAAATTCTCTTGAAAATGTCTCATGAACATATCAGATGTAAAATGTTGATAATTAATTTTGTATAAACTTCACGTATCACTCACCCTGGTCCCCGGCGTAAAGAAGAAATTACTCTTTCTTCCGAAACGCGGAGTTTCCAAAATACCGCAACTGATGACTCGTCGAGCGTTTTGTTCTTTTATATTAGTCTAAAAACACAATTTTGTTTTTAAATTCTTGCCTATATTTCCAAATCACCGGTTGAATTAAAAAATATAAGTAAATGACACAAACACTAGATGTAAATATTTTTAATTAAGATTTTTTTTTAATTTTCTGTGCAGAAACAAATAAAATTATCTATCTTGACGACAATTCGAATGCAACTGTGACTTTTTCGCAGATTATCCCATGCTGGTTGGCCTTGGTTAATGCATTATAATTATATGAACAATGGTCAGATGACACGAATCTACTAACGGATGTCGCTACTTTAATTTAAAAAAGAATTACAATTAATAAGCTCCCACGTATATTATGCAAAGTAGTGAAAGTTAAAGACAATTTTGTCTATTATTTTTAGTTAGCTTGTTTACCAATCCAGAAAATTACGAAGTAAAAAGGTGTAAGTACCACTTTCTAATTTACTTACAGTATTTTTTTGTAGAGATTTTTTGTAAGAATTCGATTGATATTAGAATTTAAAGTAATCAAATATAACCTTTTTTATTATGATTCACTGTTTTGTTGAAAAAAATATCGAAGCGTGATAATTACTGTTGATGCGTTTGTGTTGGTTTGGAAAATATGTTTTTAATTGAGATATGATGTCATTTTATTTGCATTTAAGTGCTCTGCTAAAGGAAATGCAATTAACACTGCAGGATAAACGAATAATCGTAGAAACAAAAGATTAATAACCAAGATCTTCTAAAGTTTAACGAATGTAAACCATAACCTAAAAAGACAAGTTATGTAATTCGCGCTAAAAGTGAGAAAGTATTGAATCAGAAGATTTTATACTCACTAGAGAGGATAGATAATTCTTCGTAAACTCAGCCATATCTCTGTTTAGTGTCATACCAAAATCATATCTACATTGGTAAGAATCTTGACATATTTCTATAGCTCTGGCCACATCATGAGATCGGTTCGCCGGTAAGAAGTCGGCCGGTTCTCTTATGAAGTTCGGTAGAAATTGGTTGTCGTTATAATATGCTGCTGTTCGACCGTATTCTCTTACAAACATTGCGACCCCAATGTCCCTTTGCTCACGGTCTGTAAGCTGCCCTGGAATATTCATATGACTTTAGTAAAAGTTCCTGCGTATTGGGGTAGTTCGTATAGTAATGGTGCCATAAATATTGGTGAAATACTTAAGCAAAGTAACTTGTAAACTTAATTTTATTCTCTAGTCATCTATACTGATTTTATAAAGATAAAATATTTGTATTTTTGTATGTATTGAAATAACTCAAAAAATACTGGGCCGATTTCAAAAATTCTGTCACCGTTAAAAAGCTTCATGATCCCTGAGTGAAATAATTAATTTTTAATTCTGCGGAAAAGTCGCGAACAACAGCTAGTTATTACATAAAATTAGATCTTGGATGTTATTTGTAAGTTTAGTACGTTTAACTTGGAATACTATTGTAATAAAATGTATATAAATACATACAATGCTGTGCAAAATCTCTATGTGCTGATTGGAAGTTGTTTACATCGACGGTGACCAGTGTACCATCGGGCCGCATGAAGTCGTCATTTAAGTCCAATGACCAATTACCGAATAATCCTCGAGTTTGATTCTGTATATAAAATAAGAATGATATCTTCATACAAATTGAGCCAGAGGACATTTACAAAGTACACAGGATTTTGAAATATAGAAACAAAAGTAAAGTAAGAAATAATAATAATACGTACCATATAGTTCCAAGGTAAGTAGACTCTAGCTGTCATGAAGCCTTTATTCTCCACAACTTCAACACCGGCTCCCGACGAGAACATTATCACTATCTCCGATTGATTGAGGATGTACATTGGCTGGTAGACGGTTACACCTGGATAAGGCAATAATTTTATGAAAGAGGACTAAACCATGAGGATGTACCTGGTGCTTTCAAAACAATAGTGGGAAGAGAGCAATCAAAAAGAGGAATAAGTGAGTAACGCTCTTCTTCTTCTTCTTCTAGTTCGACAGCTGGCTTCGTCCAGCAGTTGTTAATAGTAGGACTAAGGCTCTGGTCTCATGAAATAATTTAGCTGGACACCCACCTGGGAAATATTGAACTCTAAGAGCGGGACGGTCGAAGTATACTCGTTTGTTGTCAGCGAAGACATCCAGTCTGTAACGCCATTGTGCATGCTGCGGCCGGAGACGTATCTAAAGGATAGGAAAAACCTTAATGTAAAGTTTTAGCAAACATATTTTTCCTACTTATGCTTTCGTAGTATTACAAGGCAACCTTTGATATCACAGTCTTTGTTTACCAAGGTACTTTTTATATAAACATACCTCAATCGGTACAGAATTGTTAGAAGCTGCTACAACTGATGTCAAATGTGTGGCGTTCACTGGACCCCAGATGTTTCTCGGTACTTGCTCGAATCTTCCTTGCACGTCCAGCTTCAGTTGTGGATGGTCTACTCGTACTAGCACGTATTCACCTATGAAGAAAACAAAACATTTGTGGATCAGTAATATCTGTATTGGGAGAAGTGCTAGTGCAGCTTAATTTGCATAGAACCTACCTTTTCCATTGAAAGTATACTGCAGATCGTCGAAGGTAATAATGTGTGGATCGCCGAATATTCCTGCAACTCCTGGAGACTGGTAAGCCACGCAGTCTTGTGATGGACGACGCTCGAACCTATCAAAGTCATTTATCAGTTAATATAAAATTAAAAGACAGAGATACAAGTTAACGGAAAATTAGGAAACAAGAACTAACCTGAAAGTCTCACAGCCCACAGCCTGTTCCTCTTGCCACATGCAGCATTGGTAGAACGGAATCATATCGTGGAACCAATGGGACAACGACGGTACCTAGAGATAAAAATCAGAATGAGTTTAAACTCTAACTATGTCACATACCACTTAATAATTTCTCCATATGAATGAATTTAAAGTGATTTTTCTTAACAACGTGAAATACGCACTTTATTGGCCTCGTTGTATGGCGTGAATCCGAAGTCATGGGATCGATGAGGTCGTGAGCCCCACATTTGATCATATGAGAGCATGAGGAAGCCGTTCTTGTCGTAGCAGCATTGCTGTCCGGAGCCTTCAGCGCTAGAAATTATGAAATCGTACATAAGTAAGTTGTTTGCTTCTTAGCTTTTTTTCTATTCTCGTTAATTAAGGAGCTAATATCTTACCTTGGAGCACCACTCCTGACGCAATGTATACCACCCCAATGGTATCTACAAGTGGGATTCGTATCTTTATCACAGTCCAGGTCAGGCATAAACCGTCCCTTGTCTAACAGTGCGTGTTCCAACGTGCATGGACATATCCAAATTTGAGAGGCATAGTTCTTGAGGAATCGGTCCGTGCGTAGCCAGTTGTTACACATCGACATCGGCCAACGCTGACCGTGAAGTCTCTCCCATTGCTTGTCGAAGTACCAACCGAGGGGTATCGGACGACTCCAAAGGATACTGCGAAGGATAAATTAAAGATCAAACATAGAAGCACAAGAAGCAACAAATCTATACTCCAGAAGAAGGCAGACGCGAGAGTAGAGTAATGTTGATTGAAGACCCAGGACAGTATTGGCAGTCTTTTACTTACGGCGATATAGGAACTCCTTTGAACACTTCAGGTGTTGTCAAATTAATCTGTATAAACCCGAACTGCATGTCATTATGCATTATATTCTCTCTGTTGCGGAAGTTTTCTGGATTTATAATATACTCTCCAGTATTAGCGACGCCTACTTCTATCATGTCGATGTATTCAAGCTGTGGCCTGATGGTAATCTCCTTGTAGCCCCAAAGACTGATCTGGAGTTGCACATTCAGATTTGAAGTCAAGTTAAACCGGTCCCAAGTTATTCGAATTTCACGTGGACTACGTTCGTGAATCGCGTTGTCGGGGAAGAATATCTTTTCGGCTGCTGTTGCTGGTGTTTCTGTAATAAATAATGTTATCAATCTTCTAAATATTGTATTAAGTATCTAGTTATTATGGTATTTAGATCCAACCTGAAGTTGGCTCAAGTCAAAAAAATCGGTAGCTTACCAACAAAGAATTTCCCTTTCCATTTATAAGGTTCGTTGTTAATCGCAATTTCGAATCTCGCATAACCGTTATGCCAGAAGCGAGGCTGGACACATATAGCTCTGTTTACGTCGACCACAGCCCCTACTACGGACTCCGTGTCGAAACGACATGTGATCCTGTCGTTAGGGTTGAAGCATGGGCCTGTGATGTTAACGATAGTACCACCAAGCATGTTACCACTCTCTGGAGCGAACATTAGAGGCAGGTTGGCACCGTCTGAAATAAACGTTTATTATTTTATAAAGAAAAGGTATAAGAGGTTAATTCAGAATCCAGGAATAGATCCTGAAGAATAGAACGGGATATGAGATAGATATTAAAAGTTTTCTAAGAATAAACTAGTAAAATTGTGATAACTACTGGATTAAGGGATAATCTTCTACTTTTTGGCTGTCGAAAAACAAACTAGAGAAAAATAACTCACCGATATCCTTATTGCAAGTGCCCATGAGTATTTTTTCGTCAATTCTGAATATATGCCGACCTGGGAAACCGTTAGCCCAGCCTCTTCCTGTAAGATCTCTGAGTACCGACGCCTGAGAGTATGGCTTGTATTCATAACTCTGCGTACCATTACCAGCGTTGAAGCCAATCTAGAATACGAAGAATCCTTATACAAACTACCAAAAGTATTAGAATTTTGTAATAAACTACACCAGAAAATGGACCGGTTTAAATTGTGAACTCAAATGCGACTTAAGTATAGTTTCTTGAATTGATTATTTTCATAATTCTATCAGAAGAAACATATTTTAAAATAATATTCAAATGGTCAATTACTGGTACGTTTACCTTACTATTAAGTCAAAAAATGACACGAAAAAATAGATCAAAATTAAACTAAATGATCTCTAAAAACCACGATCCTACTTGATATTAAATGGTCACAAGTTGGTACTCAATAGCTTGGTAACTACATAAACATACATATGCAGGAACACCGCCTTCTCCAGTGGTGGTATCCCCACCAGCTTCGGTGTGCGAGCTCCAGTTTATTTCCAAATAATTGAAGATCGCGTACGTGAATACTTCGTCAGTAGCTAGTACCATTTGAAAGGTATTCGTCTGGAAATAAGTTACGAGTACATTCACTTCAGATGTAATACGCTGTTAAATTGAGTCTTACTTTTATCTTTAACTTACCATAAACAAAGAGTTGTCAATACCGCCGGAGAAGGACATATTCTTCCATGTAAAAGTGATAGCATGCTTAGGGAAGAAGGTCTCAGAGCCGATGACACCCTCACGGATGTCCCAAGTTATACGTTCTCGCATTTCCACACCAAGCTGGTCTGTACGAGTCTGTAAAATAAAAAAAATAAGAAAAAGTAGTCGCAAATTAGACATAAGTAAAAAAACATTTCTCAAAGAGATTGCTTGAGGTCTTTATATCATGTTTTGATAGAAAAAACAAACCTGTAAATCTCTGTCCATCCTGAAGTAAACGCCCGGTCTTCTCTGGTCGGGGTCTTCTGGTCTCTGGCTCCCGATACGGCACTTGCTGAAGAAGATGCCGATGAAAGACGGGTCGTTGACAGACGGCCAGTCTCGTACGGGGAACGACAACGGGTAAGTATAGTGGTCCGGTGGGTCGCTGAAGTATATGTACCCGTTCATAGATAACTGCGAAGAGAATAAGAGATGAATTATAACTTAAAATCCATTAAAAGGCTTTCATCTTTTGTTTTAAGTTTCAAGCTTAATTATTTAAACTCAAAGCTCGTATAGACCAAGAGACAGTGATTTACAGAGTGTTGACATTCTTAATCGCCCTCAAAAAAGAGAAGTGTTTTGCTTCCTAGGTTATTTTATTTTATGATTTTAAGTACTAAAGTCTTAAATTAGTTTATTGCAGAAAAAGAAAACAATTGCTCAACACAACTTTTTGGACCCTTTTTTTTTAAAGGTGAAGGGGTAAACGAGTAACGGATTAATTAAACTAATTGGTCCGATACCCATGAACATGTGCAACGCCAGAGGAACCGCAGATGTGTTGCCGGCCTTTGAGGGAGGAGTACGCTCTTTTCTTGAAATCTGTTAGTTACTCACCCTTGTATAATTAAATCTGAATCCGAAGAAAGGTAGTTGGAAATTAAAGTTCTTGTGTATCTGCGGCGTGGATGTGTGTATATCTCGCTGGTAATCTCCGATGTTCTCATTCCCGCCAAGGTCGTAGAACCAGTACATGAAGTTGGAGCGAACTTGCGCCAACCGCTGTGGTGTGATGACGTAAGGCTGGCCATTGTTCTGGTACGTAGTGGAAGGTAACACGCGGCCATCGATGTGAGCTGAAGTAGTCAGTAATTTAAGGTTATGATTTGAAGATATTTGTATGTGTACGTGTAACTTAAGAATTAAAAGAATTAAAGTGTGCTTTAAGAAAAAATGAAGACGCATGGAGAATACGTAGATTATCGAAAGGAAAGACACAGAAGGAAAGGTAAGTAAGGAAATTACACACTTCTTAAATAATTCTGCCTAATATCCAAAGTAATCAGGGATTTAAGATGTATTTGTATAGAAAGAAAAAGATGAAGATATATTTATTTTACAAACATATTTTTTCAATATTAACAGACTTAGGAATCCATTCGACACGTCGGGCCTCGATAATGTTATCATTGCCTATCAGTTTTATATCGTACAGGTGAAGTATTCCTAGTACAAATGATGTCAGATCATCGATATACGCTTTTCTTTGTTATTTACAAGTAAAACAATCATGCAATAAAAATTTAGTAGTTATGTATACTTTACTTTTACTGTCGTATGTATGTTCCTTGCATTTTGACCTATTGTAGATTTAACCGTTGGACGTATTTTGAAAAATTAGATATCATTAGGCACGTCTAGATATTAATTTAAATTATTTATTGCTTGAGCTTGACCCTAGGTCTTATTACTGTCTTGACTTATTACTAATCGACTAAAGTTTTTAATTTTTATTCTATCGATAGGAATTTTAACTCTGCGTCACCATTTATTGAGAACTTGAAAGCATTGACCCAAAAAAACGTGTTGATACTGCGATGAAATCATTCCAAATTTAACTGCTATAAATTCGGGACGTACTAGTACCAGTTTATCTTCAAAGATATGCCCTTATCTTAACTAATTTGTAACATCAAAGTTTGTTTTAACCTGACGGTTACGAATGTGCGCTCTGTGCGTGCGTATTAAGTGCTATGTATGCATTTTTTAATTAATCAGGTTATAAAGGTAGGTGAGGCCCTTATCGAGTGCCATTGCTAATATCAGATAAAGTACTGAGTTACCTTATGTATCCCAGATATGAACAACATACGGCACAGTACTATTTTAATCGATAGTATTAGACAGAGATAGAATGTAAAAAAAGTTATGCGTGCAGATGAGAAAGCAGTGATACCAACAATGCATCAAATTTACTTTTAACTCTTAAATCCTAACACTATTTACTCTGGACTAATCATCATCATCACCTCCCTTATCCTGCTATGTATAGGATTGGTACCTTCCACAGATTTTCGTCTTCCAAATCTATCTATCTATAATTTAACTTATTACTATCTTAACTATTGTTATTTAAAACCAAGTCTCCAAACTCTTCAACCTAGTTAGTTAATTTGTAACCAGCAAATCATTTTATTAACAACATTAGATTTGTAAAAAACCCCTTGGATAAGTAAGTTAAAGAGACTTTATTGTATAATTACTCAATGAGTGTAATGCACTGCATAATATGTAACAATATTTGCGTTTGAGTCACATAAAATGACTCATTCGCAAGACTACTACACATTAACTAGGAATGAATGACACAGGAAGTGTAAAGAGTTTTATATCAGAAACATCTTTTAATTGACGTAAAAACTCATGATAAAGAATAGTATATAGTATTTGAATGAATTCTTTTGAAAAATGCTATATGCCAAGCTAATTTGTTAGTCATGATAATTGGACCCGTGAGAAACATCTAAAGGAGAGCCGTAGAAATCATTTTGGAAATGGATATTCTGGTCTCATTCTATATCTTCACGTAAAATAACTCCTTTCAATACACGCTATCTAAAACACTTGATTCGGCATTAATACCGCTTATTCTGTCCGCCATATTGGAATCAATAAAATCAATAGAAGCGTTCATATCTATCAATTGAAAAGAATTTACACCTTTTAATAAACTGCAAAAATGTCTACTGATGCTAAGTAACATTTACCACACTTTGGGATATTCTTGCTACTACACTAAAATTCTACTCACAAACTAAATTACCACTAAGAGAGTCCTAAGTATTGTTTAGTAGGGAAACCTGTAGGTTTTTACCTTTGTAGTAATAAGACAAATTAATTAAAAACTTACCAAACTGATTGTTCGTTGGTGGGGTGGTGCTCGGCATCAATATTTGCCTTTCATTTTGTTCATTATTGGTATCAATAGCTACGTCAGTCAAATCAGATACCGCTCCTTCGACAGTATCATCTAACATTTGATACTTTCCATTCCTCACTTGCAATGCATCCGTGTCTGTTACAACTTCTATTGGTGCTGTTTCTTTATCTACACTTACAACATCTTCGACCGCTTCCTCTATTTTAGTGTCCAAATCACTAACTGTTTCTTTCTCTTCATTCACAACTAAATCCTGTCCACTAACACTTATAACTACAAGAAGAACTAAAACTATTTTAACTTTAACACCCATTGTTAGAACTATCCCGATTTCATCACATTATTTGTGGTCATCAGTTCCCGTTATCTCATTGATTATAGTACTTTATACAACAGGTGCGTTAGTATTGTGGCCAGCGACTGAAGAGTTGGTACATTGTGTGCCCGTTGATATGATGTTATCATTCTGTAAACACGATAAGATAGCAAATAGGAACGTTAGGTGTGCCAAATTCTTTGTCATAATCCACGTAGCTTTGTTATTAGGGCATTACGTACTTTATTTGAACAAAGGTTCTGTAAACAACGGGCTCTTAGATATTTTTGTATTTTTCCCTTGACTAAAACTAAGAAGTACAGGGCACCCGCTACCTTATATGCAAAGTGTGCAATGCACACGGGCGCCATCCTCAAGAGGCACCAAAGACAAGGGCCCAAAAAAAATGAAAAAAAAAGTTCAGTTCTTTCCTATATTTCAAGCATCTAACTACCATAAAAAAATAGGCCCTGGAGAAGTACCAGGATCTCATAGATTAGTAGGATGAAACAGGTATTTGTGAACGAAGGACGAACATTAATACGTTCGTTTTTCTTTCCCTAAATAGTGATGGGTCAGTCATGTTAGTTATCACTACTAATCCTAAATCCTCGACGATTTAGGTTCCTATACTAATAATCCTAGTACAAATAACCGAAAAGATAATGGACAAGCGTTATTCGACCTATAATTTCCAATGATCCCTCTCTAAAGGATCCATGTTTTCTCTTAATTATTGTCATAATTTCGTTTTACTTTACGTTGAATTAATTTTGTTAAAGTAATTCATATTGATTATTAACCGAGTTGCAGCAATATTGTTTATCTGATAAGTGTACCCTGATACATTAGCTTTATTCATAGAATATACTTATCAAGTATTTCCAGTACTAGAGAAGATATGTTTATTTGAATTGTATGTTCTATTGCGATGTGATATGGTTCATTTTTAATTGCATTTGCTATAAGTTTACGCAAAGTTGGTCTAGCGATGACTAAATCGATGTTTTTCAGTAAAAGAAGGTACTTCCTGTTAGGAAGTTATTAGTCATATTTCTTACGAAAATGTTTCTATTTAATCTGAAATAAACAAACCACAATTGTACCTCTATTAGCATTTGCTAAATAAAAAGTGGTAATTTCGCCTCTCGAATAGTCCAAAATTATCTATGACTTACCTCATATAGTTTTGGCCAGTTGATAACTTGTTCAATGGTAGCAAATTTCTTTTTTTTCAATTAAACAAGGTTTAATAATAATATAATAAGTGTAATAGCTAATTCACAATTAGAATACAAAACAATTAAGAGCTGATTGATTTCGAGATAGAACTGTTCAGCTATTAGACTTTAAATTAAGCGCCTTTCAATATATTATAGCAATTTCCTTCCAAGTAATATTGCTCTTTAATTTTGAATAGACGAATTAAATTATCAAATCGAGAAGAATTTATTGAAACAATTTTATTAGGCTACATCAAAACTTTTTAGGTATACAAATTCACTTTACTAAATTACCATTCGCATGACTGTCCAACTGACGGAGGTTATGTTATTTACCTATAAATGTAATTTTAACCGACTTATTAAAATAACTACTCTTATACATACCGCTATAATTTTTGAAAAAGCAGTTAACAAATCCCAGTTTTAACTCACTTTAGTAAATATTTTAACAATAACTAGTTCGTTTTGCAATAACTTTGCGTATTAACGGCGTAATTCAATTAAATTGTTTTGATATTTTCTGTTTACATAAAGTTATTTTGTATCAAAGAGTACTTGATAGTGAAATGATTTAATATCGATCACGTAAATCAACTACAATGTTAATTGTTATTTATTATTGTTGACAATGTTAACTTAAGTTAAACTTTACTTAAATGATAAGTAACTTATAGGTAATTTACTAATTACCACTCAGAGACGATTAATAGTCACTAAGAGAGTTA
The DNA here is from genome assembly GCA_013186455.1 of Papilio dardanus tibullus. Lineage (NCBI taxonomy): Eukaryota > Metazoa > Arthropoda > Insecta > Lepidoptera > Papilionidae > Papilio > Papilio dardanus. The sequence continues at coordinate 613,692 of QDHC01005832.1, read as the reverse complement.
TTTAATGAAGACTTTTATGAAAATTCAACAATAAAGGAATTGTTCAGTAGTTCATCATCATCATCATCATCACCATTATCATCATCATCATTTCTCTGTCCACTGCTGGATATGTCCATGGCTGGATATGGCCTTGAGTAATTGAGTCTGTGCAAATGAGACGTAATTTCAGCATTGGACGATGGGCTGATGATGATGATGGGTTACTATTTAATTTATTTGTCTAAGTCGAGCGAATTCAGGCGTAGTGCTAGTTCATAAGTAAACATAAAGTAAGCCTCATATCGATAAAATAATATCATGATAATCGTCAACTGTATGTTAAAGAACATTTTATGGTACATTTCTTATCTTTACTGTTATTGTTTAATTACACTTAAGATATAACAACAAGGGCCACATTGTTCAAAACGAAGCATTGATTTTGCCAATTTTCTTTACAACTGTACACATTTCTGCAACATTTATAACATCAGTATCCAATGCGTGTTACGTTAGCCAGACAAACTTTTCTATTAATGTAAAAGCGTCAATGGATGCATTGCTTAGATTCGCAAACGTTCACTAAAGTGCATCTGTCGTGCACGCATATTTAGCTTCATTTACGACGTTCGGATACTCATGTCAAAGATTCCATTTTTAAATATTAATTCGTACATTAATAATGAACATTTTGTCACTGGCTCAATCAAGCTTGTATTGCATTACCACTTAAAATAATATAAAAAAGTATTTTTTACTGGCGTCTTCAGAATACTTGATGTGAGTGCATTGGCTAAGAAGATTACTATAGTAGGGCACGTCAATAAAACTACCTCATGGATTTGCCGGGAAGAGGGTTGTAAAGGCTATGGAAAGATCTGTGCATATTTACCTGCGTTCTTAAATAGTCAATGCATTACAACTTTCTATTTTTGTATACATGTCTTTTATTTCACCATTGTATAAAACATTGAAGAATTGAGAGTCGATTTGCATAGGTTTAATAGGTTAGGTTTCATTTTTTTCAGATGAGGGCAAAGGGAGCTAGCTGAAAACCAGCGCAGGGACGGTTTAGGCCGTCCCGGCATATGCTGAGCTGGCTCCCATTGTCACGCTTTTTTTTATTTACTATTTGTAATTTAATTTATTTTGTCTTACTGTGTGGCAATAAATGTGTTTTCTTTCTTTTCTATCCAGTAAAAGATTAATTAAAATTAAAATATTTTTAATTTTAATAAATTCATTTATGTATCCGAACGTAATGTGGTGCGTTAAATTTACCACAGTCTGCATACCGAGGTATAAATTCTCCATCTGCACTCCTTCTCACCATACGGTTAGTCGTGTGCATACGATTTTATTTGCGATACTTATTTTTCATACAAATAATAGAAAATGCCTTGCGGAGGTTGCGGCGATAGTGAGTATTATTTCTATTTTATTTGCGATTGTTTTTGATAAATAAACGATATTTTATTAGAGCTGTTTTCTTCGTCCACGTTGAGTTGAAAAAATATAGCCTATGTTACTCGGGGATAACGTAGCTTTCTAGTGGTAAAAGAAATTTTAAAATCGGCCCAGTAGTTCTTGAGTTATTTCAATACATACAAAAATACAAAGTGTTCCTCTTTAAGTATAGATTAATTATGTAAAAATAAAAAATAAACTTCTACAACCATTTACAAAAGAATATTTTTTATTTTCGAAAACCAAAAAAATATATCTCTAATTTATTTTAGTGGTTTACGTATTGTTTAAATATAATAATATTTTTGTAAAATAAAGTATTTAATTATAACTTTATTATTATCGATTTAAATTATTAAGTTAAGAAGTTTAACATCTAAGTACTTATAAATACATTTCTCAGCAATGTAACTCAAATTGAAATGACCTTGACAAAATAAGCTTAAAACAATTTAATTCCTAATTGTTAAAGCTTTTGATGTAATTTTTTTTATTTAAAAAACTTAATTGCACGTAAGAAGTAAAATGGCGGACATGGTTATTTTATTCTAATACCAGATTATAAACATTGTCTAATAGTCTAAACTAAGTTCAATAGGCAGAAATAATAGATCTAAGTATTTTTTTAAATTCATCTTGTGGCCAGTATAAACGACCAAAAAGTTTTCAATGGCGCAGTATACCTTTTTGCTCCATTTCTCAACTGCGCAGTAAAATGGGATCTTGTTTTTGTATCCTATACAGCCACTAATTAAGGCTTGTTGTTTATTTTTAAACGCGTCTACCATAATATGGCTGTTTTTTATTTTTGTTTTTCCTAATGCCTTTTGTGGTTTAAATTTTAACTGATGTTTACGAAAAAGTTTAAAAGTTTATTTTTTGTAAATGAAGAAAAGTAATGTTGGGAAGTTAACAATCCTTGTTACCAATAAAATTCGATTAATTTTATGGGATTGCAATTTCAAAATATATGTAGTTAGATTTGCTATTATTTTTTGTATGTATGAAGCAACTTCTGCCTTGAGATCCCACTGCATATATTTGTACAAAAAACATATTGTTTTCGATATTTTTTTAAGCAGTATAAATTCACCCTAGACACTACATTCAAACCTAGAAAAGAGAGAAACCTCTATAAGCGAGAGTAATTCTTTGTTCCCGACGAGCTACCTTCATAAACGAGAAATTCGGATTAGAGAGAAACATCGGTATATTATCTATATTTGGTATCTTGAGAGCTAATTATAAACGCTTGTCTGGACTTCGTTGACTTGTTTTTTCTTATAAATTCCGACAGGTGGCATGGCAGGTCCGGTACAAAAAATACAAGGTCATATGACTATACTGGAGTCTGTAGCCTTGTAATTTATATCCCTTTTTATGAGTTCAGTTCAATGCATCAATGTCCTTGATTGTACAGTCGTGTACAATATTGTTTATTCTTATTATATTTATTTTGTAATTGAAATAAAGCTTGACAATACTTAGGTGTAAAAATATTTTATCCTTCGTTTGATTGACATAACCTTTGTCAAGGGCACCTCTTAAGGATCTTATCAGTCGGTTTGCATTTACTTTATCATTCAATAATATCAAGAAGAGATATTTGTTTGTTAGTTATCAATAAACTTGAGTGATTTCAAAAATTTTATTAACGTCGGTAATCATTTTCATTACTTTTCAATATTAATTAATAACACAAACTACAATTTATTTACAGTTTTTAATGTATAGCATAGCATTGACGTCTTCTTTACATAATTTAAGGTTTTGTAAGTCTATGGAGCTCTTTCCAATACTCTCTGTCCTGAGCCAACATCTTGACTTTCTGATACGACAGGACGTCCACTTTCTTTTGTATTTCGTCTTATGTATATTAAATTAATTTAAATAAAGATTTAATAAATCAAAATAAAGCGATGTAAGTTAAAATAAGTAATAAAGTGTCGATTAAAAATAAATAATGACAATGATATTTTTTTTAATTAAAATAAAGTGACAGTTAATTTATCTGAACGTGATAAAATTCAATTTATTAGAAAGTTATAAGTCACGAACGATATCTTCAGTAATTGACACTTTACGTGCCTTCCGTGTAAATACAATTGCTGATTCAATATTGATACTTATAAATGTATAGGTAATAATAATAAAATATAACAATATGCAAATGCATACGTCAATAGAAAAACTGATTAATAAATAAACAACGCATTCTGTGGAAGGCATTGGGGCAGGCCTATGTTCAGCAATTGCCAGATAAATGATGATGCATAAATATTATTTGGTTAAAATATTAGTACATTTTTTCATAGGAGTTTTAATTAATTGTTTTTTTTTTATATAAAAGCGTTTTGTTATAATTAAAACTTAACACGATAAGATGAGGTTAAGAGCGTCGGTGGCTCAGGGGTCTAGCTCATGACTTGCAATCTGCAGGTCCCGAGTTCGAATTCCGCCATGTATGTGTTTTTCGATTTTCGAATTTCATATGTAGATATTTACCCGACGCTCTTACCTAAAGAAAAACATCGTGATGCAATACGCGCTAGTCGTGGAGTTGCGGAAAATGGAACACATCATGGGTCGAACTATACTACTAAGTAAATGTCATAATTCTTAGATAACTATTACATATATTAACAAAATAATACGTAACTCAACTACAAAAAATATAGGAACATTATTATCCTTGGTTTTTAAACGATCTTTGTTAATTTATGTAGTAATTGTTGAAATTAATACCAATTAGATTTCCAGCCGTGTCAAGGTGCTAAAGTTTTCGTTCCTGTATCAGTGTTGCCAAAACACGAAACGGCGTTGTTGTTAAACAAATGTGGTACAATCGCACACACATGTTTGTAGCGGTACAATTTCAACTGCCAAAAAACCTGTAGAAAATACTTGCTTTTTATATTATAACTAGCTGTTGTGCGCGACTTCGTCCGCGTGGAATTAAATAGTATAGCCTATGTTACTCGGGGATAATATAGCTTTTTAATGGTAAAAGAATTTTTGAAATCGGTCCAGTAGTTCTTGAGTTATTTCAATACAAACAAAAAAATACAAAGTTTCTCTCTTTATAATATTAGTATAAAAATGGCAAACGAGCAAGCAGCCACCTTGATTCGCTGAAATAGCGAAGCTAACGCTGCCCATAGACATCTGCAATTACAGATGTGTTGCCTACTCTTAATCTAGGGAGGAGGACACACAGCAAGAGGATAATTCCTCTTCGTAATCGTCCCCTCCACCGCCAAATCCATTTCCCCTTCCCATCATTTCCTTATAAGAAAAGGAAAAGAAGGGAAAGTGAGATTAAATTGCTATCTCATTTTTCCAAAGTAAATAAGAGATATGACAATATATTGTACAATTTCAAGTGCATTGCATATAACTGCGATTACCTTTTAAGTTTATATCTAAACAAATATTACGTTTATATGCATTGTCTTGACTTGATTGTTTCTAGAAAGTTATAGTTATTTTACTCCGTAACAGTTGTTAACAATACACGTCATATACTTATGTCTTCTTTTAATAGCTATTGACAAAGTCTTGCATATCTATACTAATATTATAAAGAGAGAAACTTTGTATTTTTGTATGTATTGAAATAACTCAACAACTAAGCCGATTTTAAACATTGTTTCACTCATAGAAAGCTACATTATCCCCGAGTAACATAGGCTCAAAGAGATATTATACATAGAGGTAGCACTCCATACTAATTTGACGTTAAAAAGCGTGCCAAGAAATAAATTATTAAAAAAAAAAACTTGCCAGTATCATGAAAAAAATTTCCAAGTTTGGGAAATTGTGTGATTTTTTTACATTTTTAAAATAAACAGTAGAATAAACTAAAACATTCGTTAAAACGTTAATTATCGTTTTTCATTATTATTATTTTATTTAAAACAATTTAAATCCAAACAATTTTTAACAAAGACCATTTTTGTTTTATGGTTGTTATAAATTTTTAATTAGCGTTTTAAAAATGTTTCTATTAATTATAATATTAAACTTTAGTAAATACTATGAAATACAATTTAAATTTGAGAAAAGAGGTCACACTCGGTCGACTTTTTATGTCGGCAAATGTAATTTAGAGGTTAACACTTAGGGAGATTTCTCTACATTGGACCTCCGGAGGTCAAAGAAAATGCCTCACTTTTAGGTATCGAGTATTCCATCTACAGTATAATATATCTTTGCATAGGCTATATAATTTAAATCCACTCGGACGAAATCGCGCAAAACAGCTAGTCTTTAATAGTTATTGAAGATAATATACCGCTACTCATTTATCTGGCGTACTTTCATACAAAAAACGTGACATAAAACGTGTCTAGTATAAAACGTGACTAAATTCAGTATATTAAGCACATAGTATAAAACAAAGTCGCTTTCTCTGTCGTGTATGCTTAAATCTATAAAACTACGCAACGGATTTTGATGCGTTTTTTTTTAATAGACAGAGTGATTGAAGAAGGTTTATATGTATAACTAGCGCCTCGTCCCGGCTTCGCACGGGTGCAATTATTATTAGTATAGCATTTATATTCAACGTTCACAGTTTTTCTGTAGCGTATTTGGTATCAGCATTGCACCCGTCCGAAGCCGGGGTGGGTCGCTAGTTTAAATATACTAGTAGTAGTAGGGGCTATGTTTCCGCAACACCACGACTGGCGCGTATTTTGCGTGAGGGCAGGTCTTGGATCATTCCAGTAAATATACTGAAAGGCAATAATAAGATTAGATCCTGCGTTCAATAAATTATTTGAAATACTCGCAAGAATTACAGTTAGCGAACTTTATCATGTCTTTTAAGCTAATAGAATTAATTCATAGACTTACTTTAAAAATATCAAAACAACTAAAAAGTATTTACTTATATATTTTTTTTATTATAGACTGCAAATGCACTAGCAGCCAATGCTGCCAGACTTGCAAGTGCGATGCTTCCTGTTCCTGCAATTGCAAGAGGACCGCCGGCAGCGACACCGGCTCTGCTACCACCAAGAAGTAGTCTATCATTGAACGCCATTCATTAATCTATCATTAAATATCATTACACATCATTCATCATTATTTCCCTCGCTTCATTCAACTATATCATTATAATGTATGTTTATTATATTCCTATATTTGATTGAAATTAGTTTAAGGATATGTTTTATGTTCTTTGAAATGTATAATCATATTTTTGTTTATCAAAGTACACGATTTTTGAAAGACACAAAAAATATTTAAAGCAGATTATATCCAAGGCATCTCAGAGGGGTTATACCAAATACATTCGCTACGAAGGAATTCTATAGCGAATATCAAAAATGTATGGAACTGACATTACGTTCGATATCTACACGTGACAAGCGCATGACTTATCGAGGGTCAATGACAGTTTCATACATTTTTGTTGATTCCATCAGCGATATCGTCAATCGAAAAGTACTTTGGATAACCCCCTGGCTTGCAATTTCTTATGCAAGTTTTGTCAGCATTTTTTTAAAGTACATGTTTATTGAAATGCATTTCCTTTTATTACCGTTTTGTCACGAATTACTGAATCCGCATTTTGTTATTTCTAGAATTTTCTCACACTTGTTTACGTAATTCGAAGTGTTAAGAACAATAAAACTGCATATTTATAACAATGTTTATTTCCTTTTGTTAACATTTTACAGATTAAATAAATAATTGTATCAGTTACGGTGTTTATTTTTAGCATTTAGTTCCGCTATTGTTCAATTTCATGCACCAATTTAAAAAACAATGCATTTATAACAAATATAACAAGAATTTATAAGCCAGGTTATCCCAAAGTACTTTTCGATTGGCGATATCGATGATGGAATCGACGAAAATGTGTGAAACTGACATTACCATTCGATAAGTCTTGTGCTTGTCACATGTGAGATATCGAACGTCATTGTTAGTTTTATACATTATTGACGTTCGTTATAGAATCGCTTCGTAGCAAATATACTTTGGGTAGCCCGTAACTAATATTATTACGACTATTACTATTTAAATACAGATTGGCAGAAAATTCATTTGAATTAAACATTTGATTAAACTTAACTAAGCAATCGATAATTATTTATTTCAACCCTCCCTTTTTCTATCTGGCCAGTGAAGCAAAGGGGACTTAGATGGAGGCCAAGGAAAGCAAACAAGGAACTTGATGTGTTTGGAAGGTAAAGGACCACATATGGTGAAAAACTTTGGCAAAGCCATAACGAAACGTGACGTAGTACTTTTGAACGCTAATAGAATCAACCTATTCCCTTTGAGACATGATGTATAAGGCAGAAAAAGGACGTTGATGATGACAACTTTTCTATTTGCTTTCGGAAATATAACGTTTCTATATTTTTATGCAGAAACGTAACTATAGGATTGTGTTACAAGAATGTTATAATTTGTTTTCGCCTGTCTTACATGTAAACAATTAGCCAGGTGCAGTTAATATTTACGGAGTTAATCATCGCGTTGTGTACTTAATAATACGAAAGGAATTTATTTCGTCTTCAATTTGTTTAAAGTTACCTTCCTTTGTTTATGTTTTTCGAGGGTCCCCATTGTCCAACAACCAGTAACCCCTCGTCTCGGTGGACAGTGAAGCTGAGGGCTTAATGGGTATGCTGCCAGTCTCTTCCTCGTTAGGACGGGTAAAGAGGAGTCCCACATACCCATCGTGTCTTTCTACAAGGCACGATGGTACGCTTAACTGCTTTCCCCTCTTCAACACAAGCTTCAAGCAAGGTTCCCCTTTTTGGAATCCACTTTGTGTAGCATCCACAAGTTTTCTAAACTTTTCCTTGAGTTAAAATGTTAACATTTGTAAAGTAAATTACGTTAACTAATAATTTAAAAAGTGTTACTATTACTGTGTAATGTTACACAACGTAATTGTCAGTTACAGTCCATTAAACAATTGACATTGAATTAAAAAAACAAAAAAACGTATTCATTTAAATTAATCAATTGGAACCGATTGCTTCTTCTTTTACAAGATACTCGTAGAAAAAGTTCAAAGTGAGACCTAGAAGATTATTTCTTATGCAAGTCTTAGATAAAACTGAATCATTATTGACAGTCCCAGCCAAAATCATCCCAGGAATGCTTATTCCTTTTGACTTAATTTTCTAAGGACTTAAGAAATCTTTATTAAGAAAATAAAATGATGGTGAAGACACCATCATTTTCGAAGGTATCCCCAGGAATTTTTGGAATAGAAAACGATTGACTATTTAGTCTTTAGTAAGGTTGGAAGGATTTAGTAAAGGTATTAAGTATTAATAAGTAAAAAAGGTATTTTAGTATTACATCGGTTAATATGAGAAGGGAGAGATGGAATCATAACATTAAAAAGGAAGTTACGTCGATAAAGGCAGATGAGAGTAGGACTTTTGCGAAGTAATCAAAGACGTGTATTTAAATCAACATAACATTTATATGAAGCAATAAAATAGAACGATAGTGATAAGGAAGACGACTGTAAAGGAGACAGGGAAGCAGGTCTCGAGCACGGCGCTCACCCGAGTGAATAGAGAGGGACGCCGACGAGTGCGGACGACGTCCATCACTAACAGCAACCACCTGTAACAAATTATAATATTAAATTTACTTCGTCCTGTAATAGAAAGAAAACTTGATAAGTAGCTATGTGCTCTTCCAGACTGTGCTACATCTGTGACAAACGTCGATTCCTTTAAGCTGTTTCGGAGACAACAAATATCCTTCCATCCAAACTTTTGTATTGATAATTGATATGCTAGTTCAATGATAGCAGTCCTGTTGTCCGATATAATCGGTCGGTCAGCATAAATCGAGATTAAAGTATTCATTTGCTATGAAAAAGGGAAAGAAAATGAGTTGGCAATTATTTCTCAAGTCAACAATTCGTGATCTAAATAATAATTTCTAGTATCGCATTATTGCTGAATCACTTAAATAATTACTAAAATACACGTAGTGATCTGCTTTTGTATTGCTGATTTGACTAATTAGTCAATTGAGTTTGTTATAGTAAATGCTGAGTCTTTTGAATTTGTTCTTACCTTTAGAAGTGCAATCGTTGCAACCTTTGTCCTTGCAAGTGCAGTTATCTTCGCAAGATCCCTCGTTACACGTGTCTGTTAGTAAATTTGGTATTAATATTCATATCTACAAACTACAGTTTTATAAACTTTCACATGGTAAAGGAGGATGAAAAAATTGGCATATTAAATGAATTTAGAGGAAATTAGAAATAACATTGAGCCAATCAAATGCTTCCACTTATGGCATAAAATTCTTTGAAACACAAAATAAAGCATAGAAAAATCTAGAACCAGTCTAAGACAAGGAATATTGTAAAGAAAATTCAATAAGATTCCTAGAACCAATAAGTAAAATGTTAGCTTTGTTTACCTTTGCAGGGTTCGCAAGGAGAAGGCATGTTTACTGTCAATCGTCTGCAACAATACGAAACTATGCCTCCACAGTTCGTACGCCATCATTTATACCACAAACGACTTGCAAAAAGTACACACAAAAATGTAGAACAAGGCTGTTAAAAAACTTCTTATTTTTACTACGTACTATTGTTGCGTTCGATTGAAGAAAAAAAGGAAGGAAATATAAGAAATTGATGATCCAAATTGATTTAATTTATATAAAAACAATTTCTTCATTGATAACAATATGCTAAAAAAGAATTATGAAAATCAGACAACCAGGAGCCAAGTTAGGTGCGAACAAAAAAAACATACCGACGAATTAAGAATCTCCTTTTTGGAAGTCGGTTAAAAAACTTTGATGTTTTTTTAAATTGAGTCGAATAATGTATTTGTTGGAAATGAAATGATTTTTATAACTTATTATGGTTGTTACTTTGTGAGTTTCATTACTCCATGGTTTTGAGCGATCAAGATAAATATAATAGTTAGGTGTAAGCCATTCAATTTTGTTTCTTATTAGAGTTCTGAGCAACTTACTCACTAATTTTACTAAAATTAAATCAATTCCACTTAAGCACATAATTTTAAAAGTATTTAGGTACATCATTTTTAAAGTAAGTGGCAGTATTATCCTAGACGGACTTATACCGGCCAAATTGAGGAATTACTAAAGAAGGCCAGTACGCGTAACCGTCGTGTATGCATGCGTAGATGTATGAATGTAGAAGAAGCGAGAGAGGTGTGTCAGGATCGTGCCAAATGGAGGTCCGTTGTCTCTGCCTACCCCTCTGCGTTACGAGTTGTGTTATTGTACTTCTAAAAGTTACACAACGTAAGTCTACAAAGTACTAGAATACTTTTTATAACGGAATTGAAACACGAAAACAATTTGTTCGTTTCCGCACGATTTCTTCGGATGATCAGTGCAGGAAGCTTATCGATTTCCGTACTTTTTATTAGACAATCTTCTTTGTATAACAAATTATATTTATAATGATAAATAATTTAACATCGTCATTCGGAAGTTATACAGCGCTGCAATATGGCGACCATTTGTGAAACTATACAAGGCAAGTTATATTAATAGTTTTCTATACTAATATTATAAAGAGGAAACTTTGTTTTTTTTTGTATTTATTGAAATAACTCAAAAACTACTGCGTCGATTTCAAAAATTCTTTCACCGTTAGAAAGCTACATTATCCATGAGTATCATAGACTATATTTTTTTATTTCACGCAGACGAAGTCGCGAACAACAGCTTATTTAAAATAATAATGTAAACATGAGTAATAAAATAATCATAATTACGATTTTAAGAGAGTAGTTTAGTGAAATATTGGACTTTTAAATAGCAATTAAATGACTCTGAGTGCTGATATTAAGATAGTTAAAAGAATGGTTTACTCATAATCAAAATAAGTAAAATAAGACATCCTTTGTCGTAAAGATATTTCCTCTCAATAATTATGTTCAATAAACTATTATGGTTATTATAACTTTAATAACGCCTATAAAAATTATGTAGCAATTGTCCATGGAAATAAAAAAATACTATTACTTTATTTGTAGTAGCCTTTTGTTGGTTTTAACTAGTATAGTATTATATTATCTATGGTTTTACGTAGTTTGTTTCTGCGATATTGAAAAAAATCTGCATTATTTATTAATATTTAGTTGATATTAATCAGTTTTATAAAATAGATTTTTCAATAATATTAAAATGATTTCATTTTTCAGAAACCGTAACACAACACAGATGCAAACCGAATTGTGATTGCAAGAAACAAATATGTCCACCGGACTGTTCCTGCATCGAAAGTTCAAGAGCCAAAATATACCGTCTGTCATTAAATGTTTTGGGAGTTATCGTCGCCATATTTGCTACTTATATGATAATTAACTCTGATTCAAAATTATATTTAATCTTCTGGGTTGTATATTCTATATTAAGACGTATGATGTTGAAAACAAAAGACGCTCATGGGAATGCAACAAAAAAGTTTATATAGCTTTCTTTCTGAGTTAATTTTGTCACTAACCTCATCATAACGTCGAAGTATACTTTCAACAAAGACTTTACATTCCCTCTGTGCCTTTGGAGTTATTCAAACTTATTTAATTTATTTCTATAACCTTCTTACTTTTCACAATCACCAAGAATAAAAACGTACCTGACTAATTGTGATGCCTGCACATATCGGTGAAGAAATTCTAAGATATGTGTGGCAACCAACCCGCACTGGGCCAGCGTGGTCGATTAGCCTAGTCACCAGGTAAGCCTTGTACGCACCAGGATCGTATTTTAGTTGAGTAGCAAGTAGGACGCATCCGAACAAAGGATTTACTTATCTACTCTACTAAAATGTTGCTATTCGGACACGTGTAGTTACTAAATTACTACCCTAGTGCGTAGGTTTAGGCTTAAACGAGTCCGAACAGTAGTAAATCCTTTGTTCGGATAAATGCTACTTGCTACTCTACTAAAATACTATCCTAGTGCGAACAAGGCTTTAGAGTTCTCCGCGCCCCGCGGTGGGAACGTTTAGCGAGCTGGTGATGATGATGAATGTTATATTATCGGAGATTGAACTGGAATCTTTTTTCCCCACCTTTACAGCATGTAACTTTGTTAATTTAGGTGCACGGGTAATTTTAATCGCATTATTTTTTTTTGGTTGAAACTTTCCTTTTTTCTTCTACAACTTTTGTTTATTATCTTTATTATTTATTCGATGTTTTTTTCTATCATGTTGACTGATATTTAATCTATTTGTAAGTTATATATTGTATTAATTTATTTTAAAATAAATATGAATTATGACCATTTTTTAAACAATGTGTAAATTTGATTTAAGGTGTTTTTTTATGAATTACTTTTATGAACTTTTCCGCTTTATTCCGAAACGAGTGGAGTTTAAGCATGGACTTAAGATGTAAGATACTTTTAAATTGAGTGGCATTTGAAAATTCGCCCATTAGTGGCACCCTAAAGCCTTGTGCTACCAGGATAGTATTTTAGTCGACTAGCAAGTAATTTAGTAACTAAACGTGTCCGAACAGCGTCATTTTAGTAGAATAGATTAGTAAATCCTTTGTTCGGATAATTGGTACTCGACTAAAATACTATCTTGGTACGAACAAGCCTGTGTTAGTAACAATTTACAAAGGCCTGTTTAATTCATGTTTGTAAGAATTTCTATAAGCTTCCAATTTGCGGTTGGTATAGAATTCTATAAATGCAAGACAGCGTGAGCCTTGTCACGACCGAGTGCACTGCACTACCGGCCCTAGTCTTAGGGCTGGCACATAACCTAAGGCCGTCTTAACCAAGGACGTCCAGGTGCAAACCTTAGTTGACGCCCTACAGTACTACTACAGTACGTCCCTTGTTTGGTGCTCCCAAAGGCCCAACACCTTTAAACCCTGAAAGACCCTTCAAGGTTAAACGGACCCTGTAACTATTCTGAAAAAAAAAAACAAAAATGAACATTATGATAGTACATATCTTTTACTATCAATTTTAAAGTAGGATATTTTCCAACTTTGTGTCAACCCTATTAAATGTCAATAACTCTATCAAATGCCTATCTACCGTATTTCCACTGGATATATCGTAACAAAAACATCTTGTTTTCTCTGTCTTTTCAAACACAACGACAGAGATGTCGATATGTTTTTGTAGAAGTTTTATAACAATGGAAACATAGGTTACTAAGTATAAATTGAATCAAATGTTATTTGTGTTTGCGAATAGAAAGGTTGTGTAGAGCACGAAGTTATTCTTGCAGTTGCGTCACCATAGTCGTCTAGTTAATGTTGTATTCCACCAAAAGTATTTGAATTATTATTTGTCAAATTACTTACTGATTGTTTTGATAACAGTAAGTATTTAATTAGTACAAAATTACGTACGATAAGGATACGGAGGCCTAATTTTAGTCCACTTTCCTTATAAGGAAATGATGGGAAGTTTATTACCGGGGAAGGGGACGCATAGGAAGAGGTATTATCCTCGTCTCCTCCTCCGTAGATTATAGCAAGGCATCTGTAATTGCACATGTCTATGGTCAGTCGCTTCGGATTGTTCAGCGAATCCTGGTGGCCACTTGCTCGTTTGCCACTTCGTAATATAAAAAAATATCATCATTAAAAAGTGTGTATTTAACCGACATCCAAAAAGGAGAAGGTTCTCATTTTTTTTTGTAATGTTTATAGCATGAGATTATATTCATTTTGAAATTGGAACAGGAAAGTAAGGGGTTTTACCCAAATTACAAGCTACGAAGCGATTCTATAGCGAACGTCAAAAATGTATGGAAAAGACAAAGCCGTTTGATATCTAACACGTGACATGCATATGACTTATCGAATGTCGATATCAGTTGCATACATTTTTGTCGATTCGAAAAGTACTTTGGGTAGTCCCCCAATACGCAACTAACGCTGAATACTAAGCCATCCGGTCATTTAAATAACAAAGATATTAAGAACAAATGATCTTAAATTTTTTATTAACAAATTGCTCTCAAGTCGTCCACAGTTCCACTTCGATGAGTTCCAAGGTCATGGGCTATAAGTTCCTTGCTCGTTGTCAGTAAATCATTTTGAGATTAAAAAAATATATATTACCGATGTTCTGTTAGTAAACAGGGCACCAAGTTGTTTCAACCTTATCAAAATGAACAGCCCTAATTACGGGCTACTTCTTACTACAATATATTTCGACTCTGTTTTTAAAATTACCTATATTATACTATATCTTTATATTAAGTTCTAGCTGTTGCTCGCGACTACGTCCGCGTGGAAATATAGCCTATGTTACTCGGGTATTATGAGCTTGAAATCGGCCCAGTAGTTCTTGAGTTATTTCAATACAAACAAAAATAAAAAGTATCTATCTTTATAATATTAGTATAGATATAGATATCCTTTGTTTGGATACTTATTACTTGATACTAGACTCAAATACTATCCTAATGCGAACAAGGCTTTAATTACGGTCTAAATAACCTATTTCTTATAGTCGTAAAGTTGTCGACAAAAATATTCTTTAATATTTTAGTACTTACATAAAAGTTTGATATTACAGTCGGGTAATTACCATCTCTAGATTATATGTTCCCTTGTGAAATACGATGGTTTATTCTGCACTCTTTTAATAATAATTTTAATTTTATTTCTTGTAATAAAGTAAAGTATTTGTTTCATTCTTACCTATATGTTTTCGTATAATTTGTATAGACTAAAATGTAGATAAGTTAGACAAAATCTCATGTTTTCCCACAAGTAGGTAGTCATTTAGATATAGAATAAGATATTAATCATGGTAGAAATGATTTTAGAATAATCTTGATTCGCATACGGACAGAATACCGTCTATAGTGCAGATTGATATTATAACGTGCTAATTAATTTCCCTTAATTATGTTGACAATTGTTTGTGGCAATCGATGGGGGAGGCCTACGTCCAGCAGCGGACGATGATAGGGTGATGTGATGATGATTTTGACTGTGCTTATGAAACTAAATTTTAAGACCACATATTTTCGGATGTAGATATTGACTTAGATATTATTTTATAAAAATTGCAGAATAAATATAACAGGTCGACGACTTATATAATCTGTGCAAAGATGATTGCGTCGCGGAGATGTGATAAAAAATATAACGTGGCATTTGCACGCGAAACTAGACTTTGTTACAATAACCCTACTTACTACAAGCATAATAACTTAACTTTGATATTAAATATAGTATTGTATCTGTCCGCTAATTATATCAAATAACTGTTCGCAACTTCGTCCGTGTGGAATTAAAATATAGCCTATGTTACTCGGGGATATTCTAGCTTCCGAACGGTGAAAGAATTTTTGAAATCGTCCCAATAGTTCTTGACTTATTTCAATACAAACAAAAATACGAAGTTTCCCTCTTTATAATATTAGTATCGATAATATAAAAGTTCTAGATAAGATTATTATAATCACAAACACGCAGTTAAAAGACTAGAAATTACCTACAACGTGTAACTAAGTTGGCGCATAGAGTTGCATTGGTTTCCTTGAGACACCTTTGCATGCCTCATAAAGGCATTACTTTAGTGACCATTTAGCCACTCTGAGTACGGGCGTTGGAGAGCTACAAAATATATGTAGAGCTATTTTGTTAATTATGATTATAGCTTGCTGATACGTAGATTGTTGAAATTTCTCAGTGTAGATTTTTCGTTCTTAATTATTACTAGTGATTCTGGGTGCGACAGTAAACTAGTTAATGCTTAAAAAATGGTAGTTAATTATAAACTTGTTATTCGTATTGGTATGAAAGCCCCTTATTCCGAAAAAAATTATAAAGTACCGCGATAAACGAGGACTAATAAGTCGTCGATTATACGATACTGGAGGACACTCGGAACTAAAATAAGATAGACCAGGGGTCTCATTGGACCGAATTATGTATCATAAGAAGTACCAGGATCAAGGATGTTCTGTGTTTTGGAATAAATTTTATGAATGTACCAGTACCAAACGTAAAAAGTACAACAGTAATAACGCTGATTCTCGTTTCGGAATAAAGCGGTAATAGTTCCATTGATATCGTTTGACCGCTCCGGGAGCAAACCGGTCGGATGGCCCGTTTTTGTTTATGTCTTCGATCATTTTATTGTTGAGAACCAACATTATAGCTATCTTTTTAGTTTAGGAGCTAACCTAAGCTTTAATTTTTTCATTTTTCAATATTAAATTTGTATAATAAATAAATAATTATTGAAGGTACTATTAACGTTTTTATCGACTTTTTTGTGCCCTTTTTGTAACTGACCTGCACAATTTCATTCCAGCATTACATTTGAGTAGGTATATATTTGAAATTTAAACTAAGTCATACTTAGAGTAGTTAAATCGTCACTAAGTAAGACCATCAAAGTCTCTGAGTGGGAAAGTAATTCAATAACTTTTCTTAGAAAACTTTCCATCCTTTCTAAGTTGGTAAATAATTTTCTAATGTCGCAGACACTGCTCACTTAAAATAAAATTATTATGTAATTTTCCAGACAGACATTTTGCGAAGATATATCTTGCTGTGTATATCTCGCATCTATCATGTAACATAGAGGTAGGTTATAATCACGTTCAAAATCAATACAAGCTCTTAGTCTATATGAGTGAAGGAGGCCGAATGATCCCCCCTCGGCGCGGCGCAGTTATTGACCCGCGCAGTGTCGGCTAGAGACACCGCGCCGGCGCGGACGAACCTCCTGCCTCCGACGTCCTCTAGACTAGACTCAGCCTAGCCTGGGCCCCGCCGCACCATGCCTGCGCCCTGCGACTCGTGCAAAGGTAACATAAATCATTCTTAATCGTTAATCAATTTAATTTTGGAATATTTAAATTGCTGTTCCATTTTCGAATGTTAAAATTTGATTGTGTTTTTATTTTTCCGGTTTAGATACGTGGCTTTTTAGATGACGCAGTTATTTTTTCTTGTCACAGATCAAATCTAAAGATGTTTTATTTTATTGATTATTGATGCGTGAATACTTATTTTATTAATGTTTCTTTAATCATCTCCTAAGTATTCGTTTTATAAGTATTTTAATGAGCTTTATATTTTCAAAATAGTAACTAAGATTTCACACATTATTTTTCTAAAAAATATAATATTTTATTCATTGGCATAATCAGGAGGGAGCCTTTGCTCATTGTACAATAGAGACAATGTCTTTAATCTTTTTTTTAATGTTACAGGGACGTGCGGCGGTGGCACAGCGGCTTGCGGCCCGGGCTGCACCTGCGGCCCGAGCTGTTCTTGCGGAGATGGCAAGCCTTCTGGTAATTTCCAAGCCCTTTTATTTTCTAATACTTTCCTTGTACACCAAACATAACCTGCAAGACCATATCAGGTGCAAATATAAACACCTATTTTAATAAATGGTGACAGATTAAAAAATAAAATAAGTTATCTGTTACTGGCTGCCAGCGTAATTTATAATCAACTTTTTTTTCCAGGCGGCAAGCCTTGCTGCCAGGGTGGCGACAAGAAGTAATATAAGTTTAGAATCTACGAAAAATATAATCATAATAAAATAATTTTAATAATAAAAATATGAAGATCTTCATATTTAATGTTAATATTTAATCAATATTACTCATAGATTAAGTAAGTAGTGATGATATTTATTGCAAAAAATTCTATATTTTATAAACGTAGCGAACGTGTCATGAAATAAAAAATTGGTTTCAAATAGTAAATAGAAAGTAATATTGGTGTTATATTAGTTAAGATTTCAATCTTTGCTTAGTATAAGATATGTAGTAAATAATTTTATCACGTTCAGTGTTGACATTTAGGGATATTGATAAATGTTCTGTAGTACATATAATACTCATTAATTTAAGGTTAATTGTACGGGCACGCACACACGCATGTATATGTGTAGCGTTAGAAATTAAATAGGTATAGCCATACATATATCTTTTGTTTTTTTTAATGATTTCATAAATTTACGCGAATACACATTAAATAAATTACTTTGGTGTCGTATCTATGGTTTTATTTATATTCTTTTTTGTTTTTTTTATTAAATATTTTAACGGCCCTGGATACAAGTCCTTTTAGACTTTGTTTTTTTTTAACAGTGTTGCCTTATCCCTGAAATATCCACAGACAATATATGTGATTGCCAATATTTACCTCTACATTAAAAAAATCTAGTTACTTTATTATTTTAGAGATTCTGTTTTTAGAAATTATAAATGTGGTTATAAAATAAAACAAAGTGTTACAAAAACATCTTTATTTATGCGACATTATGTTGGTATAATGTTATATAATCTATGGAAGCGACAAATGGGACAGATAACATTACCCTATAAATAGGAATTATTAGTTCTTACTTTAAAAATATAAAAAAATAATATTCGTCGACTAATCAAAGACGAATTTCTAAAAAATATAATTACAATCAAACCTAGATAAGAGAGAACTGGATTAGTGAGAAATCTCTATGAGAGTCACTGTATGGCCCTGAGGGACGATTCCTATAAGGGAGAAACTCGGGTTAAAGAGAAACCTCTTTAATTGAGACAAATATTGCCGTCTCTTTGACTCCCGCTTATCGAGGCTCCATTGTATTAAGCTTATCAAAAAAAAATAAGTGGTATCAGTCCGACATTACCATGCATACTCTATGCCGTAAAATGTTACCAGAATAGAATTTGTATGTTAATGTTGCCATAAAACTAACAAAAACCCGTTTCATTTTAAAAATGATACAACAGGCGTGACAAATTAAAGATTTTCGTTAAAATATTACAGTTTAAAATACTGTAATTAAATTAATAAAAAAAAGTTTCTTAAGACTACAATATAAAAAACAAACTCTAAATAGTTATCAAATGTTAAAACAAATTGCAATTTAAAAATTCAAGTAACAATAACACCTTTTGAAAATCAGTTAAAAATGGGCAACTAAATAACATTGTATAGAAATCGTTTTTCTTAGTACCTTACGATTTTTTTTTGTTTTTATTAACTCAATCACTCCGAGTCGATTAATACTTACTAAGGAGGACCCTTAGCATAGAATTTGTGCAAAGTAACGAAAATTCCTCTAAGAGTCACCATTAATTGTCACTGAGTGTGTTTCATTAGATTAGAAGAGAAATTAATTCATATTTTGAAGCTTAAAAAATAATAAAAATAACTTATTTACTAAACCTAACATATACATATAGAAATATTCGATTTAACGCTAATTGCCACACTCAGGGTCCTTAAAGGTTCACTTAAGATGTTCCTTAGTGCATATATCTTAATAATTATACGCTAAGGGTGTCTTAAGCATTAAACGGCTCTGAATGTGTTCGTAAACCTAAGGCTTCATTAGACCGATGTCGGCATTACCCCGAAGTACAATCGCCATTTTTTGGGCGAACTCGGTCTAATGAAGCCGTAGGATAATAGATAGAAACTACTAATATCTCGAAAGATCAACATTTATCAAAATATAATAAGTACCTATAATACGAAAAAGGTACATAACTATATAAACTCTTATATATTTAATGATTACGAACCATTTAGGCGTAAATATATACTAATTATCAACATACAACATTTAAAAAATATATAATTTTTTCATTGAACAAAATGCAAGTAAAATAAACTACTAATACAGTTATGAAAAAATATATGGCAACACAAAATTTACCTCATATTATTTAATATAGCAATTTTTAATAAATCTTATAGGAAAACAAGCTGGAAAGAACTTTTCGATCGGCGATATCGCCGATGGAATCGACAAAGATGTATGAAACTGACATTGACATTTGAACAAAATCATGTGATTGTCACGTGTGAGATATCGAATGTCAATGTCAGTTTCATACATTTTTGACGTTCGCTATAGATTCGCTTCTTAGCGAATGTACTTTAGGACACGTTAATTCTATCAGATTGTATGTAAGACATACTCACGGCTGAATTTTCAAACGCAACTCAAATATTTAAGAGCATGTTTTTAAGTCCACGCTTAAACTCCAAATTCTACCGCGATCTCGTTTAATTTTGACACCACTTAGATTTACGACGCTTAAATTTGAGTGCCGTTTAAGCATTCCGCCATTAGACAATGAAATAATAAATCCTTATCCTTACATAGTAAAAACAATAACGCTTTTTTATGTTTGTCCTTATATATCTTTAAAACTACGCAACGGATTTTGATGCGGTTTTTATAATAGATAGAGTGATTCATAAGGAAGATTTTTATGTATGATACACTAGCGACCCACCCCGGCTTCGCACGGCAAAACATTGTATATAACAGCCATACTAACAATATTTGCACCCGTGCGAAGCCGGGGCGGGTCGCTAGTAAATAATAACATGACAGCTACAGTACACGTTGTGACATTTGACATTGACAGGATGGCGCTAGTAGCTGTCATAATTAAGTTTAACAAGTCCACCGGTTCAGTCACTCTTATCGGTATATAAGTTTCATATAAACTATGGTCAATCAAATATATCTAGGCCGATGAGAAGCGCTGCTATTATTTGGCTCTGTCAGAAAATATGTCAAAATGTATGGACATAGGACATTGGATATAGAAAAGAGACATAAAAGGAGGGCGCTAGTGAGCTATCATTTAGTCACTTACGCCCACTGGGTCAGATAACTTGGTATTCTGACGTGTGTTTTGACGGGAGAGTTGACAGTTGTCAGCTGTCAGTTGGTCAGATAACTTGTCATTATTCTGACGTGTTCTGACGGGAGTTATGACAGTTGACAGTTGGTCAGATAACTTGTCAGTATTCTGACATTTGTTACGAGTGTTGACAGCTGTCAGTTGTCAGCTATCGGTCTATGTCAGGGGCTCCTCCTCTGAACCGTCGTCGGAGTGTACTGGGGCGCCGTTCCTCATCTGTATGACTGACTTCTTCCTGTGTCTGCGCTCGTTCACTTCCCTATCTACATTCCTATGAAACAATATTAAACACCTTTCATACTCAATATTCAAAAAAAATATTTTATAATTTATTGAAATTCATCATTTAATTTATTTATTTTCAACGTGCTCATATAATACTCGAAGCCAGTAAGAGCATTTATTTAAACCTATATACAAAAAAAAACAAATAACGAAATGAAAGCAAACAATATTTTTTTCCAGGAGGGTAGACAGAGATCTCTGTTCAACATACCTGGCAGATATGAGCGGTTGCAGTGCAGTCTTGAGACTAGTGTAGAGATGCGGGTGCGCTCGCTCCTGGCTCTCTAGCAGTGAGCGAGCTGCTGCCAGCGGCTCTATATGTCCGCACTTACACTCTTCGGGGGACTTACTACAAAATAATAACATTAAAAACTATTAATAAATTATCTGTAAGCATGTTTTGATAGCGAACTCGGTCTAATGAAGCCATAGGATTATGCTTGGAAAAAATATATTTTAAGTTATTTTAATACTAGCTGTTGTGCGCGACTTCGTACAAGTGCAATTAAAAAATATAGCCTATGTTACTCGGGAATAATGTAGCTTTCTAATGGTGAGAGAATTTTTCAAATCGATCCAGTAGTTCTTGAGTTATTTCAATTCATACAAAAATACAAAGTTTCTCTCTTTATAATATTAGTATAGATGTACCTCTCGTCTGTTTGTGTGTGCGCGGTGAAGTCGGGCAGCGCGCGTGCGCTCGCGAACGCCTGCAGCGAGCGCTCGCGAACATAGATGAACGGACGTATTATACGTAGATCTTGATCTCTGGAACAATATAAAATATCTAGAACTGTATATTTTCTTAAAAACAGCGTTATATTATAAGTATAAGCTTAAATCGTTGGTCCTTCGAGCCGAATTAACCTGAATGTATTGCACGTTGGTCCTTCGAGCCGATTATAACTAAGATATCTTGATGAAACAAAGTCAGTCCATGGAGCAGACTATAACTACGATATCTTGTTGGTCCTTCAAGCCGGACTGATCTAACTTTATAATCTGTAATTCTAAGTAACCTGACTCTGTAATGCGCCTTGGTCCTTCGAGCAGCCTACGACTAAAATATCTTGCTCAGTACGCCTAAGTTATCTCGATGGTCGATACCAAAGATGGTCTTTCGAGCCGACTATATTTAAATTATCTTAATGTTCTGGTCCCTCGAGCCGGACAATAACTAAGATATCTCGTTGGTCCTTCGAGCTGTACTAACCTGACTCTATAATGCGCTTTAGTGGTAGTGAGTGTTGCGGCGTGCAGCGCGGATGCGAGGAAGACGGCGGCGGCGCGGTCGAAGCAGTGCGCGAGCGCGGCCACGCGGTACCCGTGCGCCGACGCCGCGGTGTACACGCGTTGACGTATAGCTGGTGATGACCAGCGGTGGAGCTCCGATTTACTAGTATTAGCTGGAAAGTAT
Organism: Papilio dardanus tibullus; assembly: GCA_013186455.1. NCBI lineage: Eukaryota > Metazoa > Arthropoda > Insecta > Lepidoptera > Papilionidae > Papilio > Papilio dardanus. Next base: position 590,875 of record QDHC01005832.1, on the reverse strand, counting down.
TTTTTTTATAAAACAAAGAGGCTTTTCGATTAGCGATATCGCTAATGGAATCGACAAAAATGTATGAAAATGACATTGACGTTCGATATCTCACACGTGACAAATGACTTATCTTATAATGAATGTTCATACATTTTCGTCGATTCCATTACGATATCGTCGATCGAAAAGGACTTTGGGTAGCCCCTCTGAACGCGCTGAAATAGCGAATCTTTGAATTTCTTCGCCAATATGTGTAGGTTGCATCACGATGTTTTCCTTCACCTAAGAGTTTCGGGTAAATATGTACATACGAAAATACATACGAAATTCAAAGAAATTTTAAACGCCAATAGCCTAATGGTTTGGTACGGAATGCCGATCTAGCGGTCTTGGGTACGAATCCCGACACTATTGTCGTGAACCATCGCGAAGTCAGTCTAATGAAGCCGTAGGCTAACAAATAGAATTATTTTAAACAGAGACATATAAAATACTGGAGGTACCTAGTTTTTCCATTGCTCGGAATCTTTTCCTACTTTTAATTGCATTAATTTATTATTTTAATAAACTTACTCGACTCCTCATCGTCTAGTTTATCTTCGTATATGAATTTGACCCCCAAGTTCCTGCAGTAAGCCATCAGGTGCAGCGGGTCCACGTCAGACTGCGGCTCGTGTACGTACAACGCTCCTGGAAATCCAAAAAAAATACATACAAATATTATTTAAAAATCAATTAAACAAATTATTATCCACCAGTCATTAATTTTGTGTTGACTGTAATGTAGTATTTAGTCGAAATTTTTATAAATCTGGTTAAGCCAAACAAACGTTCAGTTTAAACTGCACAATCCAACTGTACAGTTCTGGAGGTTACCCAAAGTATCGATGCGATATCGCTGATGGAATCGAGAACGTATGAAACTAACAATGACATTCGATAAGTCATATGGTTGTCACGTGTGAGAACGTCATTGTTAGTTTCATACATTATTGATGTTTGCTATCAAAGCACTTTGTGGCGCATGTTCTTTGAGTAATCCCCCTGTTTTGCCTACACATGTCATTTTATTGCGCAGTCGAACTGTACATATAAAACTGAGCTCGCTACTATTTAGTCGCACGACTAATCGTCTAGGAATATAACTGACCGATAGTAAAGTGTATCCCCTTAGCGCGCGCGTAGTACTGGTAGTGGTGCATGACGTGCAGCAGCGCCAGCGACTCGCGCCGCCCCGACAGGCACACCAGCACCTTGTCCCCCGCGCGCACCATCTTGTGCTCCTGGATAGCCTAGATAGAGGAGTTTTTAAAAAAAACATGGATATCTTTATAGCTCAAAAGACAGTGGCTAATTGAATGGGGTAAGGTATCAAAGTACAATTAAATTCAAAAAAGTTAACATAACTTTGAAACAAAAAGAGTTAGATTTTTTTTTTATTGGGAACATGCCACGGTACCCTCCATACATTTTTTTTCACGGTAGCATGACAAAGTTGATGAAAAGTTAAAATATTCGAAAATTTCAAGCAAACAGTTAAAGTAATTATTTTTTTATACTTAAACTACAGATATTTAGGTCCCGTTTTCAACTGCAATTATTAGCTATGTTAGTAAGCTACCCATTACAAATAAAAAAGCAGGGATATCTTTATAGCTCAAGAGACAGTGGGTATTTGATTGGGGTCGGGTATCAAAGAGCAATTAAATTCAAAAAAGTTAACATAACTTTGAAACAAAAACAGTTAGATTTTTTTTATTAATTTTCCCTATGCAGGTACCGATCTGGTGATGCACTGGCACTGGCTTATCATTGAATTTTGGGACACCCTGTACATATGTGGTCTATGATTTGGTAGTCTGTTCAGTGTAGAACACAATGTGCTTGATGATTATGCCATTTTAGGGTCATGCATTTCTAGCAAGACAGGACAGATTAAAAAAAATAATGTTCTAATGCGAATAAAGGTTTTTACATGAAAAAATAAATTCATCTTTATGCCCTTGTCCCTATAGTGGAAACATGAAAAATAAATGAATAAACATCCTATATAACTTATTTTTAACAACGGACATATAAACATCCGCTATAACTTATTCCTAACATCTAGTATATGAACAAGTGAGTTGAAACATCCTGTATAACTTATTCATAACAACGACCGTTTAAACATGTGCTTTGAAATACCCTGTATAAAACTAAAACTTTGTTCACACCAAGATAGTATTTTAGTCGAGTAGCAAGTAGCATTTATCCGAACAAAGGATTTACTGCTGTTCGGACTCGTTTAAGCCTAAACCTACGCACTAGGGTAGTAATTTAGTAACTAAACGAGTCCTAACAGTAACATTTTAGTAGAATAGATTAGTAAATCCTTTGTTCGGATACTTGCTACTCGACTTAAATACTATCCTAGTGTGTACAAGGCTTAACTCATTTGTAAGGTAATCACCCTGTATATAGTGTCACTGTGTATACCTCTAATGTGGGTTTCCAGAGGTGGTTGGGCGGGCAGTGCCACTTGCCCTCGTCGTCAGTAGTGAAGTCTGTGAGCGAGGCGTCGCTGCACGCGCTGCTGTCGTCGCCCTCCTCGCGCTCCCCCGCGACCTCCCCCTCGAGCTCCCCCTCGCGCCAGCGCTCACTGCACAATACATACTAACTCTTACCCGCTACTTTACCCAAAAAATTAAACAAAAAACATTCCAGTCAGCGGTTCTAGAGATATCTTTTAACTCAATGTCTACATTGGACCGAGTCGCGGTAAGAACAAAGTGGTAAACGAGCATGCGGCTACCTGGATTCGCTGAAATAGCGTAACGACCACTGTACATAAACATCTGCAATTGCAGATACGTTGCCTACCTTTAATCTATAGAGGAGGAGACGCATAACAAAAGGATAATTCCTCTTCCTGTACGTCCCCTCCCCAACATATCCGTTTTTATTACGAACTCTCTGTCTAATATAGCCATAAAGTAACAAACATTACTCTGTCTAAACCTTCGCTTTCCGTCACTTTGGCGCTGATGGAATGGATCAAAAGCTGTAATTTGCAAGCAATCGTCTATATATTTATAGAGATCAATTATCAGGGGGATTACCCAAAGCATATTCGCTACGAAGCGAACGTCAAAAATGTATGGCACTGACAACGACGTTCGATATCTCACACGTGACAATCACATGACTTATCAATGTCAATGTCAGTTCAATACATTTCTTTTCATACCATCAGCGATATCGCCAATCTAAAAGTACTTTGGGCAGAGCCTCTGGACGGATTTTTAAAGTTAGTATTTTATATTACAGCGCCATCTTACGAACGGCGTTTCAAATCTTCTTATTTTAACGTGTGACAAAAGATGGCGGTATAGTAAATATATTTTTTATATTTTTGTATCAATCACTCATAATGTACCATATTGTTCTTAAGAAACAGGATTCTTAAGACGATTTAGCTGCTAGCTTCGATATTTCAGCACATTTCGTAGTAAAAAAACTCCGTTTCTTACAATATGTTAGTTAAAATCACGAAAGTTTAAAGTTACATAATCTACCAACCCAAGATCAACAAACTCAAGGTTCAGTCGAACCTGGATAAGCGAGTCGAAGGGACCGCGATAATTGTCTCGCTTAAAGAGGTGTCTAATACGTTTATCTTGCTTATGGAGGTAGCTCGTCGGGACCATAGAATGATTCGCTTAACCAGATTTGACTGCACTCGTACCCAGGTCTTATATCCGTATATCTTTAGTTCTATCCCATTTTTCAACGACCACAGTATTTCTGTAGAAAAGGGGATGATCGATTTCAAGAAAAATACTGGTTTTGAAAAATATCACTTTATTCACACAAGAGAGATCGTCGTTCGTCGTCAGTCGTCGTTCGCGCTTCGGATACTCTCCAACTCTCATTCCTTCTCGCTCGCACACCGTCTCGCTCATACTTCCGTTTAATTCCATTCCATGCATACCAACTTACGTTCCATTCCCACATTTCTAAAGGCATTATTGTCTCTTACCTCCTGTCATAGCAGACGTCATCATGCGATGTCCTGTGCTGGTCGGTGCCGTAGCCGCTGGACCTGGAACTGCGCTCTGAACAGCTGGAGGACGCATTTGAACATCTGCTCGAACGCTTCCAATCAGATGACGTGCCTCTGGAAATATGTACATAAAACTACATTTCTAAATAGTTCTAAATTCTTACATTATACTATCTATAATCCTACGGCTTCGTTAGACCGAGTTCGTGATTAAAACGGAGTTACGCCGAAGCAAAATCTTCGGTTTTATCGCGAAATCGGTCTAATGAAGCCATAGGTAACGGGTCATTTATGACGTGATGATCCAAATTTGATACGTCCAGAAAAAAATCACGAAACACCACTAAAGGGGGGCTATAGTAAGATATCACGTGTCTTTATTTTCTGATTTAAGTTAAAAATGAATAAAATATATCGTCTATACTAATATTACCAATATAGCCTTAAGTTACTCGGGGATAATGTAGCTTTCTAATGGTGGAAAAATTTTAGAAATAGGCCCAGTAGTTCTTGAGTTATTTCAATACATACAAGTATACAAAGTTTCCTCTTTATAATATTAGTATAGGTGAAAATATACACGATTTGGGTAGTATAAGCATGTCTGGGGGGCTAACCAAAGCACATTCGCTACGAAGCGATTCGATAGCGAACATCAAAAATGTATGAAACTGGCAATGACATTCGATAAGTCGTGTGCTTGTCACGTGTGAAATATCGAACGTCATTGTCAGTTCCATACATTTTTGATGTTCGCTATCGAAAAGCTATCGAAGTGCATATACTTTGGGTAATCCCCCCGATCAATCGATTGAATGAGTGAATGACTACTTACACATTTTGTGTCTCAGCTTCATCAGACAACTGGAAGGCGACTCTACTAGCTGTGTCACTCTTGTCCACTCTATCGCCGGAGCAGACAGGCACTCCCTCTATTATATCGGGCACTTCGCTCTTTTCGTGCTTGCATATTCTTAACCTTCCTTGTAACTTCTTTAATTTATTTGTTGTAGGATCTGATGATGTCCGCCATTTTACTGGAATAAAGAGATGGGTGTTATATGGAGGTATTTACAAAAAATATGGCTTCATTAGACCGAGTTCGCGATAAAAACTAATATTTTGCTTTGGAGTAAGGTTTGAGTTTGTTTATTGCGTGGCATCGGTCTAATGAAGCCGTAGGGTATTGTTTATTCGTTATTCAGTCTTGCTTCGACTGGAAGCTGAGGTAACCTTCGATTGAGGGTAGATTAAAAAATGCGATATTTTATTAAACAGACTTGTGTAAGGTAAGGTAAGGTTCGACCCATGATGGGCTCCATTTTCCGCAAGTCCACGACTTGTATATTTTGCGTAAATACACATATCTTTGAATTTCTTCGCCGATATGTGCAGACACCACGATGTTTTCCTTTACCTAAGAGCGTCGGGTAAATATGTACATATGAAAAGGAAAAACACATTGGTAAGTCGGGATTCGAACTCGGGACCTGCAGTATACAAGTCAAGAGCTAAACCCCTGAGCCACCGACGCTTTTTGAGACTTGTGTAATATCCGCATTTAAATATAACTACGTAATAATTAAGCTTTATGTTTATTTAACTTTAACGAGCACATAAATTTTACAATAGACAATAAAACTCGGCTAAATCTGGCTACAAGCGGGATATAACTAGATGTGTAGGCGCCATTGTAATAACTATTGTGCAAGAAATCATTGTAAAACTTTTTATTAATGCAATTTGACAGTATGAGCTAACTGATTTGAGGTTATAAGTTCATTTGGAAGCAGTTATTTGTCATTTTAAACTATATCGTCTTCTAATATCTTATTGGAAAGGACCTGGGGGGTTACCCAGAATACATTCGCTACGAAGCGATTCAATAGCGAGCGTCAAAAATGTATAAAACTTACAAAGACGTTCGATATTTCACACGTGAGAATCACATGACTTATCGAATGGCAATGTCACTCTAATACATTTTTCGGATTCCATCGGCGATATCGCCAATCAAAAAGTACTCTGGAGAGCCCCTGATTTAAGTAAAAGTAATCCAATATCCATGAAAGTTAAATAACTTTAAAGTTGTCCTTTTACTTACCAAATTCTAAGTAAGCATCGCTTTCAGTGAATGTCATATTGATGCCACTGTCCTGTGAGCTGACGGAGGGGTTCTGGCAGCAGATCTTCTTACTGCAGCAATGTCTGCACGCCACGTCCGCGCAGACCTCATCATCTGACAGCTTGTTAGAACTAGACGATTTAGGAAGCACTGGAGAATTCTGAGATGTTGTCACCACTTGGATAATCGTATCAGGTGTCGAAGTTTCACTCGAGTTAAATGAAATATTATTAGGCCCACTCGCTTCATGTGAAGGTGTGCCTTGAGCCGATTTAGGGGATTGCACATTCGGGGAACCCTTCCCGAAGCTCTCTTCTTCGTCTACATGGCATGGTAATACTGGACTGGTGGTACACTTCCTCAAACATTGTGTAGATTTCTTCAAATCCAAACCTAGTTCAGGACCCGATCCTATTCTTCTCCTACCAGTTTGTGGGGGCGAACTACGTCTCGAACATGAACCGTAGTCTGGTGATATCATCTCGTCTACTTGGTTCACCATCTCACGTATTTCATGTTTGACCTCGGATGCCATTTCTCTAGACATACCCATAAGGTATTCAGCTACGTCTATCACTGATACTGAATTCTTTTCACTCTGACTAGACGTCGAGTTTAGGCTCAAATTCGACTGATCGAGCGAGTCTGAATTTTCAAGTATATCGTCCACTTTGGAGATAACCCCTCTTATTTCTGATTTTATTTCAGTAGCCAGTTCCCTTGTCATTTCTTTAACGTATGCATGGATATCTTCAGATGTGTGCGAGGTTATCGAGGTTGTTGGAGATATCCTGCCGGTCTGACTGCAGTCGGATATAGACGTGCTGCTTTGAGCACTATATGGATACGCCTTTTCTGGTGAGATCATCGGGTCATCTAAGGATTGAAGGTCTGTTTGACTGCCGCAGTTACAGAAACCGTTAGTTTTCACTTCACTGCTCGGGCTAGTTTCTTGTAACCCTAGATTCATTTTAGTCTCAACACTCAATTGCACTGGAGGGCTATCCGAACCTAAGCTATAGCATCTAGATCTTCCCAGCATCGGTTTTGCGGATTTTGGAACGATTCGTAATGGTGACACAGATTCGCCTAAAGCAAACTTCACTGGATTTGCTACCGTGACGGCTTGTTCCTTTGTCGTCTCCTTCAAACTCGATTCTCGGGAGTAGAATTTTTGTTTTTGTTTCAAACGGAATATTTGACAATCGTCTATAGCTGAAAGACTAAAATGTCTTGAAGATGCTCCGAAAATAGGCGAGGAAGTGACAGAAGATCGAGAAAAATTCAAACTCTTCCTTGCTCCTGTGTAACCAGAGGGGTCGAAAGGCACAATATGTTTGACATTGCCAGAACGACCTAGGAGAAAATCATGCGCTTCTTTAGGCAACATGAACCAACGTAAATAATCAATCCGTGGATTAAAACTGACTTCGGGTTCGATAGTTGAGCATTTCATTGCCAGTTTTCTCGCTCTATTGAACAGATTTCTAGCCGTCTGTAGACATTCGGTGTAGGTTTGTGGAAATATTCCCGGACCTGGAAGAGGATATCATTTTGTACTACTACATAGCTATATGTATGCCATAGATATAGTTATATTTACCAGAAACTCTTCGTTCATGAGCTGTCATTTGTCCATCGTTGTACCTTAAAGAGTACAAAGACTTTCTGTCTCGCAGTACAGAGCAGGTGTGGTGTCTCCAATGCCCTGTTTCTGTATTAACTACGTACTGAGGCAGTATCTTCCAGCCTTCTGTGGCGACCATTTTGAGAGCTTCTAGCACAAATGCCAATTCTGTATCTGACATGAAGTATGGTAGGGACACTCTGCAGAATCCTGGTCTGAGATGTTCATTGTGTATTGGCACGTCAGGAGCTTTGGCGTCACTCAGTTTACGTACTCTTGCTACTTCTTTCTGACTGTAATCAAAGAATTATACTTCTATATTATTTACTAGCTGTGACCTGCAACTCTGTCTGAGCGGAGCTAAAAAAAACACATTAAGCCTACGTGATCTTCCAGACTTTTCTACATCTATACCACAAAGGTTAACCCGTTTCTGAGATAACTTCAAACATTCATCGATCCATCGTACTACCGCATTCATAATATAAGTAAGATATAATATTGTGACAACAAATTCTGCACTAATTTCTCTGATATGTCTTATACTAAAGTATTGAGTTACCTCCAATTGTTTACCATAGTTAAACGTAAACATTACAGCGACCTTGAAATGCCACTGGCAATGGCTCAAGTGGGACTCATTCATTTTACTATCCCGTTATTGCTAGTTTCACGTAATTGAGTTCGTATATGAGGTAGGACTTTAAATGGGTTATAAAAAGTACTATTGGCCAGTTTTGACTTTATTATGCTTAAATACACATTTAAGAAGTCTTTATTTCTGTGAATTTCGTCTGCTATTGTAACTCAAACATGTATTTGTTTTTGTGTATAAGATCAATCTACATCTATCTTAATTTGAGGTACAATTAGTAAATCGATTGAGAAACTTTCTTAAATTAAGAAGAAATTAACCGGGAACTGGTTTACGGTTGGTATCAATTAATTTGAATATGCTTTATTTTTATGTAGCAATCGCTACAAGGTAATTATAAATTGTACAGAGTTCTCGTTTTGATTGCACAATATAATAATCAATTTTATTTCGAGATGTTAAGTGTTCGTAAATTAATGTTTCGAAATGTCGGGGCTACATTTTATATTTATCATAACTGTTGTAGCAATTGGTATTTTAGGTTAGATTGGAATTCCAAGGAAAAATAAAGGAATTCCAGGAGTTACTGTCCAAAAGGAACGTTAGGATTTAGAGAAGACACTAGAGGGGAAAGAGAATGGAAACAAATTGTTGCGTACGTTGTTTGTTTGTTCATCTACGTATTTTTCTATTCCAAAAATAACTCTATTTACTTTACGATATGGTTTATTTTAGATTGATATACTTACGCTTCCACATCCAATAACTTCTCATATTCTTTGAGTAACTGGTCATCAATACCAAGTACATCAGCGCCGTAGTTCAAATTACTGGTCAGTCCACCTCTGGCTTGGATACCGAAGACATCGTTGAGGATAGCGCAGACGAAGTTATGATGGAGGAATGTACCACGCGGGTGTTTCACCATCAAGGAGAAGATTGGTAACCTCTTCACTGTTGGAGATTCAGTGCCCAATAGAATAAGTTCTGGAATATTCTTTATGTGGGATAGAACTTGTCTGGAAAAAAAGAAAGGATTATTTGAATAGTAGTTCATTTGATTTAATGTTCAAAGGCCACTCAAATTTAAGCATAGCTTAAAATTTAAGTGGTGTCAAAATTAAAGGGGATCGCCGTAGAATTTCGAGTTTAAGCTTGGAGTTAATATGTAAGACGTTCTTAAATATTTGAGTAGCGTTTGAAGATTCTTCCGTAAGCTTCTTTTGTCAGTCATAATATAAGACTAACACTTAGATCACTTATTCGGTTTCGCTGTAGGAAGTCGCTTCTAAATATTTTTCTGAAATAAACCAATTCAAGGTATGGGTCGAATTTAGATTCGCTTTTTATATATGTAATTACTTTGTTTACCATTTAACATGGTACGCATTTCCGTATATTTCCTAGCGCACCTCAATGTCGCATGATCTATATTTTATTGTCTCTGGTCACGAAAAGGCACTTATTTTGTTTACAACGAAATAACGATATAGGTCTACAAAGATATTATGGCACTCGGAAAATATGTGACGTAACAATGTCATCTTGACAGCGTAACATTTTAACCAATCAGGGAAAAGCAGCTGAGGGATTTTGAAAGAAGTTAGGAAATTTTTACCTATTGTTATCCCTAAAACTTTGTAGGCGCCCCTCTGTCAATATCAAAACAGTACCATAATATCTTTGTAGGTTTGTTACAATATTATGAGTATGGCCATTTGAAGAATCAGAGATCAAATTAAATTAAATAATATGAATATTTTTTTTTTTTTTTTTTTTTTT
>QDHC01005832.1:549378-573797 GCA_013186455.1 Papilio dardanus tibullus | reverse complement strand
AATTTTCATGCAATTCTAACAAAGGAATCATTTTTCTCTATACAAATTTTGGACCCCCATTTCGGACCCTTAGGGGTCGAATTTCTCAAAATCCTTTCTTAGTGCTCATCTACGTAGTAACAGTAACCCCTGTACAAAATTTCAAGTCTCTAGACCTAGTAGTTTTGGCTGCGCGCTGATTTTAAGAAACCCCTCTACTCTTTTATATATATAGATAACAATTACGTAATAGTTATATTTCAATAAGAAACTGGAACGATGAAACAATTAAATTGAAATAAAAGACACATAACTCAACTAAAGCAGCGTATCCAAAGATTTATTGTGTCCCCAGAATCATTATGATTGTTTTTGGCAAAGTGAATAGACATACTGAAAGTTATACGAGTTCAGTGTTCCACTTTAGCTAAACAATATTTTATTTTTGTACTGCCAATAAAAAATCTTTTTCAGAACGTGTCAAAAATAAGTAAAATAGACGAGTGAATGTTGACGCCGACTTGTCAACTCATCTCCAAAGCAATAATACGTTTTGCTAACTAAATTCTCTTTATGCTGCTCTTTTCACGTCGTCGAGGGAGCTCGGATGCGGCGATGCGGCTAGGTGCCAGCTAGGCGTGTTGACTATTCGGTGTCAACCTTTACTGTTGGACACAGAGTCGGTTAATGGCCACTTAACGAATGTTTCATACTAAAAATACACTAAGGTATGGTCTTAGAATCTGTGTGTAAGATAGTATTACTTAATTAAAATAATATGCGAAATATTCGCGTTTGTCAAGCATTTAATAGACAAAATATTCTATTCACATCTGTTAACTACGTCTATTCAGTGTGTTCAGTAATGTTGGCGCCTTCCGCAAGTAAACATACAAATAAATTATAATTAGTGTCCTCTCCGAGGTCTGAATAGTGCCGCTGTTCAACGAAGGTTAAATTATAAACTTTGACTCGTAGATATTGAAGTATGTTGAGTAAACAGATGACAGATCTTTTTAAATTCTTCAACTGGTATTGGGATATGAAAAGTACATTTTTAACTACATAAAAGACGAAATAAAATCTATTACAACCATCTATGTTGTATAGCTGTTTTATTGTCAAAGACCTACAATGGATGTCTGCGTTCTTGACTTTTAACTTATAATTTCATAAGTTAATAATTTTTGACTCATTCTATCCCTCGTGGGGGTCCTCGAATTCGCTTGGAGTTCCGAGACATTCATTGATTGTTCATTTACCCTAGTAAGTAGGTGAACTGGATAATTGACTTTCTGAATAGGACCAACGTCCTATTTAATGTCACATTAAACTCATTCCAAGCAAAGACATCTACGATCCAACTATTGCACGGATAATAAAACTTTATCGTTAGTTTTAAAAACTTTTATAGACGTAATTCTGAGGTTATAACCTAGAACGAAGATATTTGATACCAGCATAAACAGTTTTAATCGTCTCAAATAGTGATGTAGAGTATTTGTATGATATAAAAACAAGAGCTCAAATTAGAATGGCGGGAAATTGAAATCCCTGAAACCTATCTGGGTACCGCGCGTACTTACCCTTGCATTGACATATACTGTCTCTATTTTTTTCAAAGAAGATAAGAGGGATGATATTATAATTTATTACTCCACTATCCTTGCAATTCGTGTATCGCCTATCGGGCGCCGACAGTAAGCCGGCCCTGCACAATGACCCAATTCCCGATCGCAGTCCGAACGACGCTCCCCTGACCCCATTCTATTTGCAGTTGTTTCTAAGTGCGTTGTTACAAGGAATAGACATGACACTTATGGTATTATGATATAGGAATTTGAGACCTAATAACTGCTGTAAAAAGACTATTATTCAATAAATATCACAAAAGAAACTATTTTGATAAAGTCGCTAAGATGTTGCTATAATCAGTTTTGCCAATTTTCCTTATGAATATGGTAACATAGTAGAAATAAAATGTATTTTCTGTACCTTAATCGAAGCGTATGAAAGGAAGGAATTGGACATATCAATTGATTTAGCCTCGAAGAAATGTACCGCAGTCGACGGGAAATGTCCTTGAAGCGAGGAAGGAAGATGGGAATTCGTTCATCCGGTATAATGGTTAAGTCGAAAGGTCACTCATTATGGTAGTAGTAGGTACCCTTTGTCTGTAACCTTTTGGGATAGAGAAAACATTTATTTGCAATTGTGTTTGGATATTTATATAATGAGAAGAACCAAGGGCTGTTAAGGACGATTTTATCGTGATAAATAATATTAAAACGGGGCATAAAGTTTCTGATATAATCGGTCTAAGAAGAGTGAAGTTCTGTAGTAACTTAAATACTTAATTGAAAACCTTCTTTTTAAATTCAGATAAGTAATACTCAGACATTTGTAAGCAACACCTTATTTAGTTACTTAATATTAATACTATGTTTTCCTCAGTAACCCAGGAATCTCAAATAATTTCGCAAACAATTTATTCGACCTTACAGCGACATTGCAATTTTATATCGTACATTTGAATACAAAGTATTATAAAAATACAGTGACGTCATTAAGAGGGTTAGCTTCGAAGTTATTTAATAAGGAGTGGTATAATTTTCATAATAATATAGGTACTGATCTCTGTATTCTTTTGGATAGGTAACTAACAGCCGAATGTTCAAACGCCCTTCAATATGTCAGAGCGTCTTACATGTTAAGTCCAAGCTTAAACTCCTTTTACGGCTATCTCGTTTAATTTTGACGACATTTAGATTATAAGCGATGCTTAATTAACGAAGTATTTGAGTGGCGTTCGAACATATAACATAAGTATTTTGTACCTATTTCATTTTGGATATTTTGGCGCTGTCACCAGCGTGTTGTGTGCTGTGAACTAGTGTTGGAAACTAGAAATAATATTTAGAACTCATTTGCGTATCAACTCTCTTTGATAATAAAGTCATACGATTGTAGGAACCTTTAAGTTATATTAATTTAATTGCAACCTTTAAGATTAAAGTGATTTATGAGGACAATGTAATAAGGAAAAAAGGTAATGCACATTATTTTAAGTTAAAAGTTCACCTTCATCAAATATGTAGGCGTTGTATAAGGCAATATTTATTCAGAATTAATGTAATTTATAAAATAACATGTCTTGCGACACAGTAAATGTGGGCTTCTACAGCTCATAATGATGGGCAAATCACCGGCAGAAGACGCGTTGGAAGGAAAAGAAAGACATGGTTAAAAATATCCGAGAGTGGACCGCTATCGCCAGCCTTGAACATCTTTTTTGCTTGGCGCAAGAGATGGGTTCGCTGAGCTGACCAGTAGTGGAGAAGCATTAGAAGAAGATGAAATAATAATGGATGTATGAGAAATGAAAAGGGTCACGTTTAGTGAATAACGACTCTGAGTGCAGTGAATGTTTCGTGACAATTTAATGCAGTGTTTATGAAAATGCATGTTATTGCTTTCCATTAACCAGTGAACTTTCAACCTTGACCTGATCGGTTTCTTGTGGACCTACCCACGATATTTCGTCCGATATAAATACTTTATATGCATACAAGCGTTTGATAAAATATTTCCATAACTTGCGTGGGTGCTTAAGATGCTAACGGAAGAATAATATGGATGAAGTGGGCGGTTCACCCTCTTGTATTTGATAAAATATTTTAAGTAGACTTGTCCTACTTGGCTCGTAGTTTAAAATATTAAGAATCTCTGAGAGATAAAATGTAACCGCTTTATCCCGAAACGAGAATCAGCGTTATTACTGTTGTACTTTTTACGTTTGGTACTGGTGCATTCATATAATGTATACCAAAATACAGAACACCCTTGTGTTCCTGGAACTTCTTATGATACATGATTTGGTCCAAAGAGACCCCTGGTCAATATTATTTAGTTATGAATGTTCTCCAGTATCGTATAATCGACGACTTATTGGTCCTCGTTTGTCGCAGTACTTTATATATTTTTTTGGAATAAGGGGGTAACAGTTATCATAGTGGTACTTCCTAGATTGTTCGTTTTTTATTGTTTACTATTTATCTGGATGGATAGGTAGAGGGAGACCGAAGAAAGAATGGATGGATTCTGTTAAAGATACGCATAGGAAGTTATTATGACAGTTGACATCGGATAAAAAATATGGAAGGGTATTACAAACTGTGCCGACCCTGTGTAGAGAAGAGGGGTAGAATGATGATGAGGGGCCCAAACAAATGCTTCAATTTCTATTTATTCAAACTTTATTACCCAAATGAAAAAAAAATGTGAATTTCAATTGATTTAATGCCAAGCTATCAATTACTGTCTATTGGATGTTGGTCAAGCCGTTTGGGATCAGTTTATGTAAACATTTGCACTGGACGCGACTGTGATTTTCCATCGTTTATTAGTTAATTAAACAAGACTCATTTACAGAACCAATGATTTAACATATCAATAGATGGGACATTACGAACAAAACACTCCAAAAAACATACAACCGGTACGGTTTTATTTGAGGCTAGCTGTTATGCGCGTGAAATTAAATAATATAGCCTATGTTACTTGGGGATAATGTAGCATTCTAATGATGAAAGAATTTTTGAAATCGGCCTAGTAGTTTTTGAGTTATTTAATACATACAAAAATTAAAAAATACAAAGTTTCTCTCTTTATAACATTAGTATAGAGAACGAGACGAGTGTCGTGGACTATTGAAGAACATTTACACAGAGACCGATAAAGGTGCTTCAAATATAGAAAAATGCTAAGACTATCCCCTCTATAATTAGTATCATATGTGAATATCTTTGTACACAACACAACTTTCAAGGTCTGTAATATTAGCTGTTATTTTTTTTAAGATATCTAGAAACTGCGTCCACATAATAATGAACTTAGGTCATAACTCGTATGACAGATCTCCCTCATCTGATTTACATCACGGCGCCAAGCCAAAAAATGTAATGACAGATAAATGGCCAGTACGCACTAGCGCCAAGGAATATCTTGACCTGGATAATCAAGACTTCATGTTGACCTAGTAATGAGTTAAAAAATTACTTGCGTTTGAGATAATTATTCAATTTGACAGCTGTTATAGAAACGGAAACTTTGTTAATAACGCATTTGATTCGTGTTAGAGTTTTTATAGTTTTTAGTGCAAAATAAAAACAATATTTATATTCCAAACAAAATTGTCAAAAGTAATTTTGATGTTAGACAGTTATTTTTAAAAGCTTACTTCTAACATTCCTAAAATTAGGAACAGATTATTTTCCACATTCCTTATATCATTATCTCTAAAGCTTAATTCTTAATTACCTGGTGATATAATCCTGCCTCTCCATGATATTTTGCAAGCCAACAGCATCCCGCACCTGCATCACCAGCGCGGCGCGCACCGCTTCCGCGCACCTGTACTCCTCAATCCTCTCGGATAACACCTGGAATGTCATCACTCATCACTGTGAGAACACACTGTAAAACGACAGTTTCGACATCCGTCATAATCATCACTATCATCAATACGTCCCCACAAAAGGGCCCAGAGCCTACCCAATGCTAGGGGTGACTAGGCCATAGTCACCATAATAATGAAACCAAATAATTATCGTTAACATGCGCCATTTTGATTCTACATAAGTCTGTAAAGCCTTGTACGCACTAGGATAGTATTTTAATCGAGTAGCAAGTATCAGAACAAAGGATTTACTAATCTATTCTACTAAAATGTTACTGTTCGAATACGTTTAGTTACTAAATTACTACCCTAGTGCGTAGGTTTAGGCTTAAACTAGTCCAAACAGTAGTAAATCCTTTGTTCGAATAAATGCTACTTGCTACTCGACTAAAATACGATCATGGTGCGAACAAGGCTTTATTCTATGTGTTTAAATGGAATGTTTTTTGGTATTTTAAAATGAAAATAATTCAAAGCTTTCGCGGTTTTATCAAAGAGGAATAAATGTTAAATTCTGTATGCTCGGTGTTTCGTTAATTACTGCACCAAAAACAAAGCTGGAAAGCGAAATTAAAATTACTTTGACACCGGTCCCAGTTTACTATAATTTATTTTTAACGCCGTTTTTTGGTAACACATTTTGAAATAAACTTTCGTAATAAAAATTTATAAGCCTGATATTATTTACTGACGATCTAAGGACCTTAGTTATTGCTAAATTCAAGTGTGGGTTTTCACTTCCAAAACCATCTTACAAAGCATAGCTAACAATACAACTACTAAACATAATAATAATTTTAATCAGCAGAAATGCCCTAAAACACTTACCTCAACATCATCAGAATACAGCGGAGAATTTTTAAAGACATCCTTCTTCACCACAGCAACATACGGTCCCTGCACACCGCCCACAAACTTCTCACAATTGAAGAACAACGCATCCTTCCTCACCATACCTTCCTCAACTCCTAAGAAGGTAGGATTCATATCCACATTAGATGTCGGAGCTACTAGAGTATAGTCCCAGAAGGACCAAGCTCCGTACTGATGGAGAAGAAGTGTAGTTGCTACATCATCAGCGAATACCCCCGTCAATTTAGACGCAGCAGGAAAGAAACCAATCATGCGCTTTCCGGTACCAGTATTCTCTTGCAGTTTCAATTCCAAATTGTTTAAGTCTATGAAACCGTCTTTGGATTCAACGATTTTGATTATCTGGAAAGATAAAGGGGAATTAGTATTCTGCCGACTTGAGTATTGTTTGCACAATATGATTATCAATTTGAATCGTAATATCAATATTATAAACAATCTCTTTTAAAAAAGATCCAGCAAAGGAGCTGAATAATTATCTCAAAGGCTTTTGTATCCTTTCTCAAAGAAAAACATGAATCATTCTCAAAGAAAAAGATGAAATTCTCTAGAGAGAGATGCGAGATTTTTTAAACGATTAGCACGTTTGTATTAAAAACTTAATTGATCATCTCCAATTAATGTAATGAAGAAAAGAAAAAGCTTGAAAGTACACTATACATGTATAAAAAGTCAGGTGATGTGCAAATTACTTACATCATTGAATGACTTAGCTATATTCATGATGGTGTCATAGTCTATTTTAGTCAATGCACAACCATAAATTATTCTTCAAATACTTCGCTATCTGATGTACAGGTCATGAACCTACCATTACCAAAAGCTGGGTGCTCCGGTCATGAACGTTATTATTACGGACGTTTGCAATCTGATAACATGCATACTGTTAATTCTAGCTATTGGATCGTGGATTGGATAATAACTAGACGTATTGAATATTGATTAGGAGAGCCATAAGAAATCCTTGGATAGGCAGAAGACATACTGTGAAGTTATTGGAAAGTCTCTATCCACGGAGGACTGGTAAAGATTGATGATGAGGAAGAACCAAGAGGCATTATCAGCTTGTAATCAAAACCAGAACCTACTATTGTTCTTTTAATTACTTAATGCGTTGAGTAAAGGACTTCCTTAAATGAAATTACCAATAATGGTGCTTAAAGTAATTATATCAATTATTCTTGACATTAAGGTCTGCGACTCTAAATGCAAATTTTATTTCTTTATTCTCCATTTCAAACAGGACAAGGTTCAAGTGATCGCGGAAGGATAACTACCAAATATGGAGCGTAGCTTCTAAGTGTGTAAGTATTTTGTGATTTTTTTATATTGTTGTTCATGATATTGTACTTCCTGTCCCAAATATGTTTCCTTATGTCTGACTAATTATGTTTATTTTGTATTTCAATGGTAAAAATAAAAGAATCTTTATGCAAGGTCGTAAAGTTTATTATAAATGATATTATTTCGTTTACTTGATTTATATTAAGATGGAGCAAATGAACAAACGGTCGGTCATATTATTAAATTTTTTGAGCAACTTGAAAATGGTACTCGGCATGTGCCCACAGCGAGGCAACGCTAAAACAGATATTCGGTTTTCTTTTAACGTCCACTATACCGTGAAAATGCGCGACAACTGATTATTTTTTGTCAAATATTCAAAAAAAGAATGCAATAATATTTACATGTTCGAATTTTAAAAATGATGTGCCAATGATAGCACTTTGGGACCGACTAGGTAGTATGAGTGAGTGATAAAAAAAAACCGCCCGTGACAATACAGGCTAAAAGAAATTCAATTTAAAATTATCCATTGAGGCTATCAAAAGCTTATCTGAATAACGTTGGCTAAGACGATACAGAAGAAGCCATGTAAAGAGTGAATTACAATAGAATGTACTTATAATTTAAAAAAAAAACTATATTTAAATTAAAAAGAACATTGTCAGGTTTATTAGAATAATTCCAGGTAGCGTACAAAATTTACCCAGACAACAAAACTTTAGAATAAATGGGTTTATATTTAATAACAATGTAAAATTATGCGAGCGGTGGAGCTGAATGATAGATTAGACACGTTTAGGAATAACATTCGATGTTACTTTAAAATTGAAACTTTGCAAAGGTTTTTATTTTGTACCCTCGTGGGGGCCTTTTCTATACCTGCTGGTTTTGCTGAGGCAGCAACCATGGCAGCAACCTTGGCAGCAATTTTGCAAAGGTTGAAAGCACTCAGAGTTTACAAAATCAATAAGGTTCCTTTGAGGGCCTTACAGTTACACGTGCTATTTATTTGTTTACCGAAAGCAAACGATTTAAACTGAAAAATATAATAAAATGCTAATCGATTATGTTTTCATACGAACGTTGATAGATTCTATGATTAAAATATTTTATTCAATCAATAAAATTATTTATTTGTCCTTCGTTTCATAAATATTGTGATATATTTCAATTCCTGTTGTAATTAAGAGTTCAATAGAGACAACTGACCTCCATGAACTTCTGTGACCCTAGTACAGAAATCCATAAATTGTTCGTTTTGAGGAGTTTATGACCAATACGAAAGAAAACGGCAAATAAAGCCGTATTTAGTATACATCTATATCAACCATAAGCCTTGAACGCACTAGGGTTGTATTTTAGGCGAGTAGCAAGTAATTTAGTAACTAAACGTGTCAGAACAGCAACATTTTAGTAGACTAGATTAGTCAATACTTTGTTCAGATACTTGCTACTTCCTACTCGACTAAAATATTATCCTAATGCATTTTTAATGAACCATAGGAGAAATTATTGAAAGATATTAATTACTATTTACTCTTACTGCCACACTCAGAGAGACGTTACTTTCACTACACGACCATAAATCCTTGTTTGCACCAGGATAGTATTTTAATGGAGTAGCAAGTATTTAATAGTCTACTCTACTAAAATGACGCTGTTCGGACAGGTTTAGTTACTTAATTACTTGCTACTCAACTAAAATACTGTCCTGGTTCGTACAAGGCTTAAGTAACTAAAATCACAAAGCCTAGGCTTGTGTGCGAAGGGGTTGCACTCTTTTTATAAGATATACGGTTTACTTCAGATTAGTAAAGGAACATATCAAAGCCATAGACATAGACAAGACCAACTAAAGCACCGCTAGCAATAATTGAATCATAAAAACTATAGAAACAATAAAGTTATAAATACAAATAAATCAAGTATTAACGCTTCAAAATGAGCGACTACTCGACGCTCGTGTGCATTGTAACTGATAATGAGTAAATAGGAATTTGCCGATCGTAATACTCAAGTACGCATATAGCGATAGGGCTTGACAATATTCCTAAGAAAAATAAAAAAAAAATCTTAAATTTTCATCGGGACTTCAAGCAACCGATATATAGAATACTAGCGGTCGCCAGCGACTTCGTCCGCTTGAAATTTAGTAGTTGACAACAAAGTTTTTTTTCTCTTATTTTAACCTTGATAAAATAAGTTTGAAGTAGAAATAGAAACCCATGAACCTACACTGTGAAAAATTTTTTTAGATTCGAACTATGACCCCTCTTTTTTGCAAGGTAAAAAAAAAATCTTGAATGGCAAAGTTATTTATTAATGCCGAAGAGCTCTTATTCCAATTTTCATGCAATTCTGACATAGGAACAACTTTTCTCCATACAAACTTTAGACCCCCTATTCGGACCCTTATGGGTTGAATTTCGTAAAATCCTTTCTCAGAGCACTTTTACGTCGTAAAAGAAACGCCTATGCAAAATTTCAAGTCTCTAGGACCCGTACCTACGCTGTGAAACTATTTTTAGATTCCAACTATGACCCCTCTTTTTTGCCCCCCAAGGTAAAAAATTGAAAAATTCTTGAATGCCAAAATGATTTCTTCATGCTAAAGAGCTCTCATTCCAATTTTCATGCAATTCTGATGTAAGGTGTGAGAAATATCTGTAGATTTGAAATATGACCCCCCTTTTTCCCCCACAAAGAAGAAATTTATAAAGTCCTTGAATGGCAAAGTTATTTGTTCATGCTGAATAGCACTGATTCCAATTTTCATGCAATTCTGACAAAGGAATCACGTTGCTCCTTACAAACTTTGCACCCCCGTTTCGGACCCTTAGGGGCTTAATTTCGGAAAATCTTTTCTCAGTGCAAAACTACGTAGTAACAAAAACTCCTACGAAAAATTTCATGTCTCTAGGATTCGTACCTACGCTGCGAGATTTTTTTTAAAATTCGTACTTTGACCCCCCTTTTTTGCCCCCCAAAGTCAAAAATTGTAAAAATCTTGAATGAGAAGCCTATTTGTTCATGCTAAAGAGCACTCATTCTAATTTTCATGCAATTCTAACAAAGGGATCATTTTTCTCCATACAAACTTTGGACCCCCATTTCGGACCCCTAGGGTTCGAATTTCTCAAAATCCTTTCTTAGTGCTCATCTACGTAGTAACAGTAACCTCTGTACAAAATTTCAAGTCTCTAGACCCAGTAGTTTTGGCTGTGCGCTGATTTTAAGAAACCCCTCTACTCTTTTATATATATAGATCTGTACGAAATAAGTCATAAACTTTTTCTTGGTTAGTGAAAAAATCTATGAACAACTCTTGATATTATAATTCCCTGTTATTCTGAAAGCATTAGTAACAATGTAAAAAAGTTGCACATTTAGAGCTCTTGGTTGATGGGGGACTACCCAAAGTATCTTTCGATTGACGACAAAAATTAATGAAACTGACAATGTCATTCGATAAGTCATGTGCTTGTCGCGTGTGAGATATCGGACGTCATTGTCGCTGTAAAATCGCTTAGGAGCGAATTGGGTGGTAACCCCAAGAATGGAAAAAAACGAGAAAATCTTTTTCTGTCTCTTGAATGCCTAAGGAGATTTTTTATGAATTATTTAAACGTATTAGGGTTACCTCTAAAAATTATGTCTGGTTATTTTATTCGCAAGGGGCAACCCTAAGCTTGCCTCTGTTATTACAACCTTGAGTTTACGTAATAGTTACGATTATGCAAAGTTATTGAAGGACGTGACCACGATATATAATACGCATAAACTTGAGTTAGAAAACGTTGGAAACTGTTGCTGTAGTAAACTGTAACACGTGTCATAGGTCAGTTTTGTACTTTCACAATGTCTACATGTATAAAAACATAGTATCGTCCCTTTTATTCTCTTTGAAAAACCAGAGATATCAGTATTAGAAAAAGAGTTTCGGTGTTTGAAACTTTGGGGTAAAATAGACAGTTGTTACCCACTTCATAATTTGGCTTTGCTGCTCTACTCTTTGATACCAACTTAGTGAAAATGCTTTTATAAAAAACAATTATTTGTTTGTTATTGTTAACAAATTGCATAAGTAATATAATTAATTATTATTGCAACATATACTGGACACAACAGCAATAAATAACAAAGTCCAAGCTCTAGGAATGCTATAAAAATGTATGTCCCTTTTTTCTATGACAGTAATAAATAATAACTTATAATTATTTAAAGCTATCAACAAATAACTAAAAAAAGGTAAGGTTCGACCCATGATGGGCTCCATTTTCCGCAACTCCAGGAGTAGCGCGTATTTTGCGCAACTTTACACATGTCTTTGAATTTCTTCGCCGATATGTGCAGGTTGCATCACGGTGTTTTCTTCACCTAAGTGCATCGGGTAAATATGTACATATGAAAATCGAAAATCCCATTAGTACATGGCAGGATTAAACAAACAAGTAAAAAAGCATCAATATAGCTTTTCCTAAGACTGTAATGTAGACTTTCTGTCTACCCTTCTGAGTCATTTGATGATTTATCTACATTAACATTGATTGAACGAATTAACATACATTTTCTATCATTATCGTTGTAAATATATCATCTACATATAAAAAAAACATGTGTATACTTAAACGTGAGACATAAAAACTATGAAAATATAATATAAATTAATTAGGCGTTGTATTATTTATAAGACAAGCGAATTAATAATTTATTCACGAACTGTCTCGTAATATTAAAATAAACGTCGTATTTGTGATTTATAAGTGGTAAAATTGCATCAGAGATGTCCATGAACCATTTAAAAATTTATATCGTTCAGTGAAACTATATATTGTTTATGTGAACCAAAAATACAGTTCAAAAGATTTAAATATTATTAAATAAAGTTATTTTTACAAGCTTTACTTCAGTTAAGGACGCACATATTATTATAGTCACAATATTTCTATTCATGGAACAAGTCCCAAGCCTAAATACATAAATAGTTAAGCCTTAATATGAATTTAACCTCATTACTAGAAAATCCGAAAAATATAAAGTAAACCGGCATGCATAAAATCTAGCTCGTCTAGTCTAGTCTATCTAGTGGTCAACAACAATGTCTTTTACCCTAGTGATCTACTATAGAAGCAGTATTACCTCAGCATTGAACTCCCTCCAAGGCGCGAGCTGTCGCTCCGTCTCTCTTGAAGACACGAAGAGTGCCACTCTTTGCGGCCGTAACGCGCGCAGTAGCCGCGGAAGAGACGCGCCGAGTACGATGACGTCATCATAACTAGCGCCTATCGCAGCGCCGATTATGGCTTTTGACTCTGACCTGGTGGAAAACATGAAGATAGAAGATATGAATCCCATGTTTTTGAACTGAAGCGACTGCTGACCATAGACATTTGAAATTGCAAATGCGTTGCCTACCCTTACTCTTCGGAGGAGATGACGCACAGTAAGACTATAATTCCTGTCCGTATGCGTCCCCTTCTCCAGAAAATCCGCTTCCTCTTCCCATCATTTCCTCATAAGAATAGGATAGGAAGGAAAAGTGGAATAAAATTAGGCCTCCGGCACCACACTTATCGGACGAAATACGGGATTGTTTCCATTTCACTCCTGTCTTCTGAGTGGTCGTGGTATTTCACCGGGCGAGCCGGCTAATTCGTGCGAAGTTATCTGTTATCATTAACAAGATATATTACCTATATATTTCACTCTGTCCGGAGGTATATGATAGTGCGGTGCATCTTGTCGCGTGCGTTGGTAGTACATCTCGAACGACGTACTCTTCAATCCACTGCAGCGCACGTCCGGAGCCATTGTAGTCGCAGTATACCACTGGAGGAAGATAGTACAATATTAATATGGACATTCGAACCCGCAGATCTTTACGTTTAGTTGTTTTATGTTCAAGTAATAGTGCTACGAGAGATACCTTTCAAGATAATATAACGACGAAAAGACATACATTGTTTGTGAGATCGGCATATTTTTTAAAATGTAGTACTAACCATAGACAGATCAATGATGTAGGTATACTGTGTAAGACAAAGTTTTTTACTTATTTCCAAATAAGTACATTTTATTGAGATTAAACGGTAATATTAACCTTTAAGGACTTTTGCAGATTAAGTTTTACTTTAGTACTTAAAGTTTAATAAAAAGAGCAAATCTAACAGATCAGCCATTCATTGCTTGCAATACAATTAACATAAAGTCTAAGGGTATGAACGATGCTTAGGGCTGCCCCAGGACTAATACCTAAATGTAAAAAATAAAAGTAAAGTAAATATTACTAAATACTGTAAAGTCTGCTAAATACATTATTTTAATGAAATAACCAACGTATCTGCATGGAAAAGCTACAAATGCGTTAATAGGAAAACTGAATTAGTAATATATGAGTATTTGTTACGATATTACTTAGAATATTATGTATTGGGTACTTATTTTAATTATTTATACCACTAATTATATCTAAAGCAAAATATTCTATTCGTAACCGGGACTTTTTTGGCAACCCTATAGGAATAGGAGTGCCAGAGTTCGTCGAACTTGTGTGCCAATGTCAGACAGGTTGGCCGGGCATTGGACAAAAAATGACTATCAGTGATGCATTATCGCAGGTTAATATGGATGACAAACAACGACGCACTTTTAACGTATAGCCAGACAAAGTTATTTGACCCGGGAGCATAAGTCATAAATTATGACAGCTCAGTAGCGTTCCATCTTCAAAAATAGTCCCACAAGATCTAGCCGGTCTGTAGTTGTCCAGTGTTAAGTGCCATTATCTGCGCTGTATTTCTTTTTTATTTTAGTTCACTTTAAGCCACATAAACCTAGTGTTTTGCATAAAATCGCAAAAGATTTTTCTATTATGTATCCTTTAAAAAATGATTTTTAAAATAAATAGAAAAATATGTTTTAAAATAAATAAAAGATAGCATAAATCTATTCGAAATGTAACGTAAATATAAGAGGTAACTCTTATATAAAACTTTTAACTGTGGAATAACATTGAATGTAGGAAGTTGGCAACACTGTGTGCTATAAATCAGCACAGTTTTTGGCTGAATATCATACGACTGAAAATAAAATATTAAAAAGATTCGCAGTTTATAAACTGTGCTTACGTTTGTATTTTATTTCTGGTTCCTATTATTTTAAAATAATAATCTTACATTACTTATTTTAATTTATTTACAAAAATAATTATAAGATGACAAGATGATTAATTAAGGACTACAGCTTAGCTGTGATTACAAAAGGTTTTCTTTACCGAAACATGGATACCAATATTATCGTTATCTCTATTTTCTTAAAGTAAATGACAGGGATGACAATGTTATTTTTTACAAATGTTGCAGCACTGGAAACTCGGTAAGTTCTATAGTATAACGCAGTTGCATAACTATAACGCGTGCTGATTTTTTAATCAAGATATTAAACGTGATTAGAATAAATTATTTAACATGGAAAAATTGCAAATATAATTATACAAAAGATAGGCTTATCTGTTTAAAGGCTTAGTTAAAGCATTTTAATCTTGTTTATCAAAACGTTAGATAATTTCTATTCATTATTAAACAACAAAAAATAATAAATTACTAAAATAGACATTGATATGTCCCTCGGGTCTGAATTCAGATTTGACGGTTAATAGAATAGTACCTACATACTGTAACGATAGCCCCTACCAAGCGGCCACAGTAGCCGGGTCGTGGTACTAACTTAGACTCTACGACCCGGTCAGGAGACGTAGGAACACCGCGGGGTTAAGTGGGTAGTAAGGCCTGAGTTTATAGGCCGGGCGCAAACACGAAGCCGTCCCTACTGCCCTCGCAGCACGAACGGCAAAGTGAATAAAAGCATTCCCCGCTGTTAAGTTCCAGTCCTAGGGGTATATTATGGCTCAATCATCAATACACCACGTTTATAGTCGTACCACGCGCACCGCTTCTCGCCGGCATGACGTCTGACACGACTGTCAACATGGCGTGATGCTCGAGACACCCATAGACAACCAGACCATAGCCAATACACTACACCCGCGTCAACAAAAAGAACATACTGTAACGACCCATTGATGGCACTAGAGCAGACCAACGGTGATGATGATGATGATGTTAGACATTGATAACATCGTAAAATAGAAGAATATATCTGTAAATTAAGTTGTTATTATATTTGTATACTTTAACTAAAGTATTCTCGTTCGTTGTTAATTATTAGACGTTAAAAAGCACTTAAATTATATTACAGTCGTAATATATGTTTGTATGTCACGTTGCACGTAGCTACTGCGCCATTGTTTACTATTCGACTTTATTAGCAGTAAGTACATCTAATTGTGGACGTAGAGCTAAAACAATATTTAAATTTCAATCAACTGAGGTAGAGTACGTAGAAACAACAATTTGTATGTATGTTATAGGGATACATAAATGTATTGTACAATACTTCAACCTATGATGCTGTAATGTGCACCATTTTGACTAGCGCGTATTTTGCGTGACTTCACACATATTTTTATTTTTTTTTTATAGAAGAAAAGGGGTCAAACGAGCAGCTGGAGAACACTGAGGTGATCATCGAAGCCCATGGACATCTGCAATACCAGAGGAACCACAGGTGCGTTAAACGTAGATTTCATCTCGATGTTTTCCTTAACCGTAAGAAAGTCGGTAAAGTAGGAATTCTCTAATGAAGATCCTTCTATTCCTTGTTCCTTTGAAAAGGCTAAATACACACCAGCAGCTGGTTAGCTGATGCGTGTGTTGAAAATTTTGGAGATATTTAATTTATCTAATTTATTTTTAAAGGAGTTGATTGTTTGAGCCATCACTACACTCTCTGGTAGTCTGTTCCATGCAGTGATTACTCTGTTGGGCATGAAATGTCTTATTGAGTTCATTTTGGTCGAGCTTTCGATCACGAAGTCCTCCTGAAATAACTTCTACAAGTTTCTATGATTATCTACGCTATACAGGTAAAGACAACCACCGACTATGGAGTTTTGGTTGCGGTTGGTTTTGGAGATACTCGTATAATGAGGTACTAAAGGTAACCCTGAAAAACAAAAGCTAGTTCAACTATCGAATGTTCAATCGCGGCGCGTATTAACCACAACCCACTTAAAGTAAATTCAATTAAAAACAAGGACGTTTGGGATGAGCTTGTGAATTAACAGATAAACATTGTAAAGATTACTTTGAACAAACGTTGAATGTATGCAGTGATAATATTTGAGACGCGGCAGCGGCAGGCACTCGTCAAATACGTGATACTGGATACATTGTGACCGTATGTTTTGAATTGGATTGCCCTATTAATAACTAGCTGTTGTGCGCGACTTCGTCCGCGTGGAATTAAATAATATAGCCTATGTTACTCGGGGATAATATAGCTTTTTAATGGTAAAAGATTTTTTGATAACAGATCATCCTTTTATTTACTCCTTTATAAATACAAAGTATATCTAATAAAAACCTGAAGGTCAATGATAAGAACTTTATCACTAAGCTTATCGTTTTTAAAATTATACACAGATAAAGAAAATATAGCAAATGCAAACTAAAACCAGATTGAAATTGTATATCGCGAAGTCAAAAAATGCAGATTAAAATCTTGCCCTTCCACAGCGGGAAACTGCACTTGATAAGCTAATAGCTATTTTAAGGTCAAACAGGTTTTACGATAGAATCGTTTAACCACGATCCTACTATACGTGGATGATGTGGTCGAAAGATGGTACGCGGTTACTTAGTAAATGCCTATTCATTCTACTCTTGAAGGCCCCGATGTCATTGTTAGAAGAACAGACGCTGACAATTTCCAATCCTTTGCAGTAGAAGGAACCATTTTCTTTACAATGAAAGATATACAACAATGGAAACTCATGATAGTCCTATAAACATAAGACCGCGTGGTATAAATACATTATAGCATCAACATGTCAAACAGACAGAACAGGCGGATGTCTTATCCATCAAGGCATTGACAATGAAATGCGTTCCTTAACCGCTGGCATCCATTACTATGCTCGACATCTTGACAATATAAACACGTAAACATTATGTAACGTAATAATACGTGTTATGCAGAAGTTAGCAGTAAATAGATGTCACCGAAGAAGAGTTAAGGAAAGTAGAGGGCCCACAGTGGACTCGTGTTGCAAAAAACAGAGAGAAGTGGAAAATGTTAGAGGAGGCTTTTGTCGAAAGACCAGCTTTTATACAAGTTCGGGAGCATCCGTTTGCCGATGACTAGATTATAGGAAAAATATGAACATTTAATTTAAATTTAAGATTAGTATTTTGATTTAGTTTAACTTGTGTTTTTAAATTGTCGTATTTACGTTTATTTAGATTTTTCCTAAGACTTATAATAATTTTAACTTTAATTCTAAAACTTGACAGTAATAAAGGCTTATCTATACTAATATTATAAAGAGAGAAACTTTGTATTTTTGTTTGTATTTAAATAACTCAAAAACTACTGTGCCGATTTCAAAAATTCTTTCATTATTAGAAAGCTATGTTACCCCTGAGTACTATTTTATTTGCGCGCGGACGAAGTCGCGAAGAACAGCTAGTTTTATTATAATTAAGAGATAACTACTATGTAATCCCAGTATCACGTGAGTAGATGTGGTCAGTGTTGTGATCTTATATATATTATGTTATATCTTGTTTTACCTCGGTATGTACTGAAGTATTTTATTAATATTTATACTTTACAACCATGTTATTTGCTTTATAAATTCTTGCTTATAGATTCCAATGTAGGTTTAGGTTATTATATCATTACATACTTCTTTTATTTAATTATTGCTCGCATTATTATTTCTAATACGAATATTGCTGGAGCGTCGGTGGGTCAGGGGTTTAGCTTTTAACTTGTTAACTGCACGTCCCGAGTTCGAATCCCGCCATCTACCAATGTTTTTTTCATGTGTACGTATCTATCCTCAAAAGCCGGCAACGTATCTGTGGTTCCTCTGGTATTGCAGATGTCCATGGGCGTCGATGATCACCTTGGTGTTCCCGCTGCTCGTTTGCCCCCCTTTCTTATAAGAAATCTACCCGACGCTCTAACGGTGAAGGAAAACATTGTGATGTCCGCACATATCTAAAGAAATTCAAAGATATGTGTGAAGTCACGCAAAATACGCGCTAGTCGTGGTAAGGTAAATGGAGCCCATCATGGGTCGAACTACATTACATTACGAATATTTCTGTTTAATATTAGCGTTATATCAATGATTTTTACAACACAACTCTTATTTACAAGAGGAATCTTTGGTAAGGAATATTAAGACCATTTTAATGGTAGGTACATTTATTTGCCAAAGGACCTAAAGTCCTTGATAAATGGATAGGAACAGATTATTCAAATGTTTTAACTAGCAAATATGTGTTGAGTGTGACCAGACAGAGCAAATAATATAATCAATGACATGCAAATCGTTGGATTCACGACACAGATAGTGAGAGCTCGGAATGTTTTCAAGATAAGATGCGAAATGGGTTTGTCAAATACAAGGCGTTGCTTATTTGTTCAGCTGGTGTTTGATTTGTGTAGCGAACTAAACTGCGATTTTGCACTATTTCTGCCTATCCTTATCCTTACATAGCCTAAAACAATAACTCTTTTTTCTTTTTGTCCCCCCTCTATCTATTAAGAAAACCGCATCAAATCCGTTACGTAGTTTTAAAGATTCAAGCATATATAGGGACAAACATAAAAAGCGTTATTGTTTTATACTATGTAAGGATAAGGATAAG
The DNA here is from genome assembly GCA_013186455.1 of Papilio dardanus tibullus. Lineage (NCBI taxonomy): Eukaryota > Metazoa > Arthropoda > Insecta > Lepidoptera > Papilionidae > Papilio > Papilio dardanus. Next base: position 554,420 of record QDHC01005832.1, on the reverse strand, counting down.
GATTGTGATACATTGTACATTGGTTGAGGAAAGAAGCAAAGCAACAAAACAGTAATAGGAAATTAATTATTTAGCTTTTCCTATTTTAAAGTTCAAATATACTTTTAATTCCCATATTTGTTATTACCAAAATTACCTTTATCCTGTACACCATGACATTTAAAATTGTAAATATATGTATTAATGTAAATTTAGTATTTTTACCGCAATTTATGGTAACCCTAAAACACATTTTAAATTATTATTCAAGTTTAAGTTATATTTAGTGAAATGAATATAACACATGTCCGCAATCGAAAACGTATTATCATTAGGACAATTAAAATTAAAACAAAGAATACAAATCATCGCATTGTTAAACTTTAGCAAAATCTTAAAAGCCTAACGATGCTATTGACACATTAGTAAGACATTTCCTAGACCAAAAAACTGTTAAATAAACATATAATATATTGTCATATCATATATTAAACAGTGTTCAATTCCTAAGCAAATAAAAATATAACCGCACCTCTCGAAGTAGGAAGTGTAAAAATAAAATATCGGTCCCAGACTGGGACCTTGCGGCACGCCCGGCAAATACAGTTTATATTTATAGTCTGTTAGGTTACGTCATTTGTTAATCAAATATTCGCGTAATAATTCTGTGTTACAGTAACCTATATTAAACACGCGGATTCGGCAAGCAATCTATTCTTCTATATCTATACGAATATTATAAAGAGAGAAACTTTGTATTATTGTATGTAAAGATATCCTTGTTACATGCCAAATGGAAAATGTCGAAATAAAATTAACAAAGTCAATCAAGTTTTGGCGTTAATTGGGTCAGTGGGTAATGCTTTTAAACACAAACTTGATTAGAAAAATTAGTATTGAATTATTTCGCAAAATATATTGCAACATTATTTATCAAAAAGTCAGGCTTACATATCGCATATTCAGCAAAACACCACCTGTTGTTTACTAAACATACACTGAATTTAGATCGGCTCGAATTTTCTGGTCAACTGCGCATTAAGTATTAAATAACAAATAAAATATTGCAACTGTACAATAATATTTAGATTAATATCAAAATAAACTTTTAAAATGTAACAATAAAAGTAAGCTTCGTGTACAATTTCTGTGTATAACACCTAATTTTAGAACATCCTGTATCACACGCATAGTATACGAGTGTTAACGGAACACAAGGTCAAACTCCGCTAATTAATTACAACAGCATTAATTTGTTATTGTAACTAACATTTGTGGTGTCACCTTTATTTGTGACATTCACTTGTTTACATTTCACGTTCAAAACAATAACAAATATCTTTCAAGTAAGAATTTACAAAAGTATTAGAATAATCATCTAAAAAACAAAAGTGTAAATGAGACTTAGTAAAGCTTCGATTATAACCAATGTTTTTAAAAATCCGATGTAATCACTACTATACAGGGTGTCCCATAGTGACAAGATACTTTTAGGACCCCTGTTAGACCCATTCCAAGGACTCATGTATATGAAACAATAAGAAATATCATATGTAAACAACTACAGGTTTCCTCATCTGAGGCACTACAGCCGCGGGTGGGCTTGGGCCTGGTCTAGTAAATTTCTCCAATTTGGTCTACTTTGGGTCTTTTGCTTCCTGCCCTTGACGCCTATATTCTTAAGATCACTTTCAACGTCATCTAGCCATCTTAGCTTTGGCCTACCTCGTGCTCTACGCCCATCCGGCTACAGGTTTAGTTACAGTAAATACAGGTTTGATATTAATCAGTGGTCCACAGCTGTTTTCACCATTTTTCAAGGTTATTTCAACAAAAACATTTATTCGAAACACGTGTTATATTCTCGTAGAATAGACAGAAAACTGTTACTTGTTGAAATATTCATATGCGAATGTGTTGTAAAAATGTTATTTTTGGCAACACTGTCTTTTGAAGATCAGCGTTTACGCAAAACAACTGAAACTAATATTATCTTGAGATTGAATTTATATTGTACTAGCGACCCGCCCCGTCTTCGCACGGTTGCAAATCGGTATAATACTGCAGCGTTTGCAATGTAAGCGCTAAAAATGTGTTAATTAACCTCTAAATTATCAGTGTTACTCTACTATATTGTGAATGTATTATACATGAAAACCTTCCTTATGAATCACCCTATCTATTAAAACCGCATCAAAATCCGTTGCGTAGTTTTAAAGATTCAAGCAAATATAGAGACAAACATCAAAAAGCGTTATTGTTTTATACTATGTAAGGATAAGGATTATGTTTGTGGTCTACTACTGTAATATGATACAAATATTGATCCAGTCTTTCAGACCTTCTGTGATGTAACAATACCAACGCCCGCGACTCTGTTAGCACGGAAATAAAAATACCGTAGCCTATGTTCTCTTTCAGACTACGTTCATTATCTGTGCAAACATCGAGATCGGAGATACTTTAAATTTTAGTAAGATTAATTTAATTAATAAGATTTTTTATAATACAGTGGCAAACGAGCAAATGGCCACCAGGATTCGCTGAAAAATCCGAAGTGACTCCTGCCCATAGACATCTGCAATTGCAGATGCGTTACCTACCCTTGATTTACGGATGAGGAGACGCACAGCAAGAGTATAGTACCTCTTCCTATGCGTCCGCTTCCCCGGCAATCCACTTCCCCTTCCCATCATTTCCTTATAAGGAAATGATCATAAGAGAAAATGGACTAAAATTAGGCTTCCGGCACCACACTCGTCAGACGCCTGTCTTCGGTGTGGTCGTGGTATTTCAACGGGCTAACCGGTTATTTCGTGCGAAGATGTTAAAGCGTGCTCTACCACTGTTGCGAGATTTTTCTACATATTCATCAGCGGAAATTCTCTATAACACTAATAGTAACTTATGTTTTTAAACTCATAGTACTTATTCAGGAAACAGATAAAGTTACCTTTCAAACATACAAAAGCTTACATGATTTACAAGTTTTAGTTCAAAAGTGCAAGCAGCGTTAAACCACAACAAAATAGATACTACAGTACACCTACGGAACAAGTTTCCGTCTGACCTTGGCACGTAGGACACGTGTTCGCGTCGACACCGCGCGGGAAACTATACCCCGATAACAACTCAAACGATATACTAAACTATTTATAACGTAAATCGATTTAAAGAAAAGATACACATGCCTATGAGATGTTACTGTAGTTTTCCATTGCCGGATAAATAAACATAATGTTTTTTTTAAATTGAGAGGGATTATGTTCTGTGTTATAAGCATAAATGTCCGTAGCATCTCATGTCGTTGTTACATTATACAAGGAAAGCCTTTTAATTGATATTTCAGTAGTTTATTCTGGACCTTAGATCGTCCGAAAGAAGGGAAACTTATTCTTAAAGCAACTTCAAAACAGTTCCTCATTATAATTATGGTCCCCATATCTGAAGACTGAAGACACTCCCTTTTAGGAAGTCGGTTAAAAACTAATTAGAAAGTAAATTTTACATCCGTCACAACATTCAAATAATCATAAAATCGGCAATTTAAAAAACTCGATAATTTTAAATACGATAGAAAATAATCGGTTGCTTTATCTTTGTATAATTTATTCGAATTACCAGACCTCTAAATTGACAAATTGATAAAACGTGTTCGCGTGTCTTAAACATATGACCCACGTGTTGTCAACGAACTTGTTTCTAGGTCTAGGACAAAGTTTATTTCGTAATGGAATTTTATCATTTCCTAATAAGATAAAAGATTAGCTTAATATATGAATGGCTTTGTAAATTATATAAACTCGAGAAACACTTTATTGGACACTCAGACTAGCTATTGCTTGTGACTTCGTCTGCCCAATAAAAAACAATGATATAGCAAATGTTGCTCTATGATAATTAGCTTTATAATAGGACTAGCGGGCGCCCGCGACTTCGTCCGCGTAAAACCTTTATAAAATAAATTTGAAGAAGTAAGTAATACAAACCCATATGCAACATTTCCACACTCTAGGACTCGTATCTACACCGTGAAAATTATTTTATGATTCTCATTTTGACCTCATTTTGTCCCCCAAAAAAGAAATTTATAAAATTGCAAAGTTTTTTATTTTCGCGTTGCTCTATACTCTTTGGATACTCATTTCGGACCCTTAGCGGTTGAATTTTGTAATATTCTTTCTCAGTGCACTCCTACGTGGTAACAGGAACCCTTACGTAAAATTTCAAGTCTACCGGACTCGTACCTGCGATGTGACAGGCAAACGTCTTCATCATAGTAGATCTAATCTTTAATTTTAGTTCAATCAGTCGTAAATTAGATTAACAAAAATCAAAAACCGCCTTCCAAAAGAAATATCTTTCAACAAAGTGTACTAAAAAGTAACAAAAAAATGTAAATCAGTGAAAACACAGCGATAGCGCGTTTTAAAATACTACTAACGCCATCTATTGTCAACATTTAGAACTAAATAATACATTTACATCCTCCATCATCCCTTATTTTATCGCCCTGGGGGTTGAATTTGTTAAAATCCTATTTAAGCGAACGTCTTTATCATAGTAGATCCAATCTTTAATTTTAGTTCAATCAGTCGTAAATTCGATTAACATAAAACAAAAACCGCCTTCCAAAAGAAATATACTCCAAGAAAATGCACTAAAAAGTAACAAAATAATTTCGATTTTGTTACTAATTTTAAGAGGCAGAAATGTGTCTTATTTCTTGTGTCTTTATTAGTTGTCTATAATGTACAATAACAATTGCTATCTTTAACTCTGTGTCAGCCACAATATTCAGATACATGACGCATACTATCATTTTAAATCGCAATTTAACGCATAGAACTAATTACTTTTAAGATCTGGGTCTAACTTTGACACCGACTTCAAAATAATAGTTAAAAACAGTAGTTGACATAATAGTTAAAAGAAATAAGAGACTTTTTTGCCTCTTAAAGTTAGCCACAAAATCAAAATTATTTTGTTTCTTTTTAGTGCATTTTGTTGGAGGATATTTTTTTTTTGAAAGGTGGTGTTTGTTTTTTGTTAAAAGTTTTTTT
>QDHC01005832.1:531407-549072 GCA_013186455.1 Papilio dardanus tibullus | reverse complement strand
CAGTGGTTTAGGCTGTGCGTTGATATCTATCTATGTCAGTCAGTCACGTTAGAGTTTTATATATATAGATAGATAGTCGTTTATGATTATTTTTATTAGTGTTAGTAGATTTTTGTGAATTTACTAATATTTCCTTTACCCATGCCAAGTAAGCTTGCAAAAGCTTGTTAGGATATGCTCCACGATAATAGTCGAATGTCGGTATTCGAACTAACGACCGCGAAATCCGTACCGACCGTACTCCAAACCATTAAGCTATTGGCGCTTATGTATTAATTATTTCAATACATACAAAAATACAAATATTTTCTCTTTAGTATAAATAGACATTAAATAAGATATCGTACTTTTCAAACAATGACAAAAAAGATAAAAAATTGTGACTAAAAAAATTCATATATCAAACTATCAATAGAATAAATAGATTTGAAAGCAGAATAAATAAAATAAAAAAAATATATATTACGATATTAAAATAAAAAAACTCTTTGACTTGAAAACCTCCTTTTGTTGGAAATCGGTTAAAAAGATGTCGTGTCGTATCAGAAGGTCAAGATGTTGGCACAGAGAGGGTTGGAAAGGACTCCACCGACAAGGTTGAAAACCTTAAATTAAAGAGATATTTATATTATGTACTTATCGACATTAATATAAGATAATTTTCAATGTCAACAATAACCTTTTGTGTTGACAATAATCTATACTAATATTATGAAGAGAGAAACATTGTATTTTTATATGTGTTCAAATAACTCAAGAACTACTGGGCCGATTTCAAAAATTCTTTCACCATTAGAAAGCTACATTATCCTCAAGTAACATAGGTTATATTTTTTAATTCCACACAGACGAAGTCGCGAACAATAACTAGTTTTCAATACATATAGTAAACAATTTTATTAGTTTGCGTGAGTGTACGTGGGCGTGTGAAAGACGATTATGAGAGTCATTAACATAAAGATAACATTATTATCTTTTCTAGCGTAAACAAAACAATATATCGCAGAACACAAGTTTTATGTATTGTTTACATAACAAAAGGATATTCGCCGTATCCAAAAACTACTGTTTTTAACCGACTTCCAACAGAAGGAGATTATCAAGTCAATGATTAAATTATAAGGTGGAAAAACCTGAAATTTTCCTGAAAAAAATTACAGTAAAAAAATAAAAAAAAATCTTGTAGATCCCGTATTTAATTGAACTTTTTAACCGACTTCCAACAGGAGGAGGTTATCAAGTCTTCACAATATAATACTGAGGAAATCCAATCTTAATATTATTGAAAAAAAATAGTTTTTCTATAAAATCGAACCTTCATAAATGAGAGTCCAAGGGACCGCTATATTTGTCTCGCTCATAGAGGTTTCTCAGTAATCCAGTTCTCGCTAATCCAGGTCCGACTGTATTTCGTAAACTCGTAGTTAAACCATTGCTAGGCTGTTCACGTACGAACCATGTTTCGTATTGAGTTATTTTAATTGTTTTGTTTTGGCAATTTGTTTCGCGACTCCGTTCTTCCATCCAAGGACATGAATATAATAGAATATTACATAGAAATATATAACAAAATCATCATTTTATTTATAGGTAATGAAACGAAAACTTTTACCAGTAATTAAGTAAGCAAAATGCATAAATATTAAGTATACTAGCGACTCGCCTCGCACGGGTCAATGCTGATACTATATAACTGAAAAAATGTAATTGTCTACATTACATTAGAAACTTAAAAAATAACAGTATTAGTCCACTATTTAATGGATGTTATACATATAAACCTTCCTCTTCAATCCTTCATTAAAAGACCGCATCAATATCTGTTGCGTAGTTTTAAAGATTTAAACATACATAGGGACATAAGGACAGAGAAAGCGATTTTGTTTTATACTATGTAGTGATAACCAAGTCGTAGTTCTGGCAGGATCTCTTATCTAACTACCAAATTAAAGAGAACGTTAACATTTCAGCAGTATTAGAAATGACATCATAAACAGTTACTATGACTCACCTAACATTTAAAACTCACTCCATTTACAAATCGAAATTCAACCAACAAAAAACTTAGTACTGGTTCTATAATTTATGAGTTTTTATATTCATAACGTTATAAAAAGCGTTAACAAAAAGCCTCGAATGGGGCGGAGTAAAAAACTGAAGCTAGCGGTACTGAGAAACTTGTAGCCATGACATCATCCTATGTATGTATTTTAAGCCATGATTTAGTTGTATTTTTTTTATAATATAAAGTGGCAAATGAGCAAGCGGCCACCTGGATTCGCTGAAATAGCGAAGCGACTGCTGCCCATAGACATCTGCAATTACAGATGCGTTGGAGGAGGAGACGCACAGAAAATGGATAATTCCTCTTCCAATGCGTCCCATCCCTCGCCAAATCCACTTCCCCTTACCATCATTTCCTTATAAGAAAAGGATAGGAAGGGAAAGTGGGCTAAAATTAGGCCTCCGGCACCACACTCATCGTACGAAACACAGAATCGCTTCCATTTTACGTCTGTCTTTTGTGTGGTCTTAGTCCTAAACTAATGTGACCAGACGTCCCGTTTTGAACGGGACTGTCCCGTTTTATAGTCACGAGTCCCGGTATCCTATAAAGAAATTCGGGGACGCCAAAATGTCGCGTTTTCTGAAACCTCGCGAAAATGTGAGTATTGGCTTAACCTATCGTGACGTCCCTACCCAAAATTCTGAACGTCTTATAAAGCTTTAATTCTGTATACTTTATCTATCGCTCGCTCTTTGTTGACTTATTTCACATTATTGGTACTTTCCATTATTTCGAAATAAATAACTTTAAAAAAGTTTTGATTTTATTCTGTTTAATAACATCCGTAAATAATGAACCAATGTCCCGTTCTGAGTAACGTATCTAATAACACTCAAATCGTGATAGAATGTTACCTTTGGACAGGGATAACAAACGAATGGCACGCGAACGTAACACAATATCTTTGACACTTCACTAATCACATACAATTTGTCGCTTTTATTTCCGGTATATTATACATTTCTTTAAGATAAACAGCACGTTGCAAAAGGTTCGTCATCCCTGCTATAGGACAATATATTTCTATAGTGTAAAGAACAAAAGACGGGGGTTCCCGTATCGTCCCCGTTTTATTGATCGCTACTGCAGTATCTACGCTACGTTCAGGGTCATCTTTGTTTGACACCTATCCTGCTTTCACGTATAACCTCGTCTCTGTTCTACCGTGTACAAGCGTAACTGTTTACTTAGAAGTTATAAATACAGAAATTTGATAAAAGAAAAGAAAAATAATAATATTTTTATTTATTTCAATAAAAAAAAACTAACGTATGTTTATGGATACGTCAAATTATTTAAAAGTTAGGTTAATATAATAATGATAGAGAGATTTCAATATTAAGTTATCCTTAATAAATTTACTTAATATTTTTTTGACGCATAGGGAGAGGAATTATCCTCTTGCTATGCGTCTCCTCCTCCGAAGATTAAGGGTAGGCAACGCGTCTGCAATCGTAGATGTCTATGGGCAGTGGTCGCTTCGCTATTTCAGCGAGTTCAGGTGGCTGCTTGCTCGTTTGCCACTTAATAATATAAAAAAAAATGCTAAGTCACAGTCGTAAAATGATAAACATTACCATCGCTGACAATATATATAAAATTCAGTCGAACCTGGATAAGCGAGAGTCCAAGAGGCCGCGATATTTGTCGCGCTTAAAGAGGTTTCTCACTTATAGAGGTAGCTCGTCTGAACCAGAGAATAACTCTCGCTAATAGAGAATTCTCGCGTTATCAGGTTTGTCTGTACTTTCATAATACTAATTTAAAAAGGTTAAAGGTTTCGACCCATGATGGGCTCCATTTTCCGCAACTCTACGACTTGCACGTATTTTACGTGAATACACATATCTTTGGATTTCTTCGCCGATATGTGTAGGTTGCATCGAGATGTTTTACTTCACCTAAGAGCGTCGGTAAATATGTACATATGAAAATCGAAAAACATATTGGTAGATGGCGGGATTCGAACTCGGGACCTGCAGTTTACAAGTCAAGAGCTAAACCCCTGAGCCACCGACGCTCTAATACTAATTTAGTACATCATTACATTACATCTATAACGTGAGATTAATTGTATCATCACAATGTTTGGCAACACTCCATCTGGCGCCACATTCCGAGTCAGTGATTTTCCGCTTTCCCCCCAAACATCCCCGAAGCTTATTTACGCACAAAAACAAATTAATCACAATCGTAACAAAAGGTATAGAAATGTAGCGTATACGGTTGAGGGACAAATAATGCCTTAGACTACGTCATAGCTATGTCGTGTGTTCATCACTTTACGGTTTTAAACCAATATTATCACGTATTATAGCATAAAGTCTTTGCCTGGGACGTATAAAAAATTTGTCCACCGAAAATACGCTTGGACCCACAATACTATATGATACGTCACATTTGCTTGGGTCATATTTCTGATAATCATCTTTCAAATAAACAAAATCGCATACGAAGAAAGGGACGAAAAATCTATATCACTGTCTTTGTTACGTACGTATATTTCGTATAAATGTGTCACAGTCGCTGTCAGTATGACATATGTCATGTCATATCTGGTTCTTTTCAATCATAGATTAAAAGAAGTCTCTTAAAGAGGTTTCTCGCTTAATCCAGGTTTGACTGTATCTCCTTTGTCACTATATGATAATCTAGCTTTTATGTTTCTGTTCTATTTATCTGTATTTTTAATTACGCGCGGACGAATTCGCGAACAACAACTAGTCATCAATAATACGAAATTAGTTACAAGAAATATGCCAGGTCGTTAAAATAACAAAGTAATAAAACAAAACAAAAACAACAAATACTATATCAGCAACAATTCATCGTAGGAATTGCTTTCGCACCAAACTAGTAAACACGGGCATCGTATTTCACGCATTTTTACACGCTTACAGTCCTCAACATACTACGTCTTACACCAAGATATCATGTAACAAAAGATTAGACCACGTTTTCATTTACCTAAGGCTACATTAGACCGATTTCACGCAAAAAACGGAGTTAGACAGCAAAATCTCCATATTTTGCGCGAACTCGGTCTCATGAACCCTAAGTTAGGGCAAACCGTAGCGACACTGCTTATAACTTACAATTCCCCTGAAGCTACCCCGACAATTATTTCGCATAGTGGAGCCGGCTACAGACATTTTTTACTGTGCAGTTAAAACTGACGTATACGTCAATTTGAACTGTACAGTCGAATTATACAGTTCTCAAATTTGCCTGCACACATCAGTTTTAACTGTGCAATCGAACTGTGCAGTTAAAACTGAGCGTCTGGTGCCTTGTTCGCACCAGAATAGTATTTTAGTCGAGTAGCAAGTAGCATTAATCCGATCAAAGGATTTACTACTGTTCGGACTCGTTTAAGCCTAAACTTACGCACTAGGGTAGTAATTTAGTAACTAAACGTGTCCGAACAGCAACATTTTAATAGAATAGGTTAGTAAATCCTTTTTTCGGATTCTTGCTAGGATAGTATTTTAGTCGGGTAGCAAGTGCTACCCGACTAAAATACTATCCTAGTGCGTACAAGGATTTAGCAGTAGATAGTTTTTTAGTCCAGTAGCAAATAGCAAGTATCCGGAACAAAGGATTTACTACTCTACTAAAATGTCGCTGTTCGGACACGTTTATTTACTTAATTACTTGCTACTCGACTAAAATACTATCCTAGTGCGTACAAGGCATTAGATTCCCAAGCGAACCTTGTTAGATTAAGTTTCACATTCATAACGCAGCTTATAAACTTTGGGCATCGGAATTATAAATTATAAGTTTGTATAAACTATGTGATTAATAAAATCTATACTAATATTATAAAGAGAAACGATGTATTTTAAAATTTTTGTATTTTTGTTTGTAATGAAATAACTCAAGAACTACTGGGCCGATTTCAAAAATTCTTTCACCATTAGAAAGCTACATTATCCCCGAGTAACATAGGCTATATTATATAATTCCACGCGGATGAAATCGCGCACAACAGCTAGTTTTAATATAAGTAGTAATAATAGGTTTTCAACTCAAATATTAGTTTATTTATAAATGAAAAGAATATAGTCATTACAATTAAAACAAAGCAAGGAAATAATATAAATGTATGCGTAATACGGAATAATATAAAGGGAAGAGTAACCCGATTACTTTGCAAAAGTAGGTCATATACCCGTAAGGATGTCATTGTCTTCTTTGTTGTTTCATGAAGGGGAATCGAGGTCATAAATGTCCCCTTACTTTATACAAATGAGTAACAAATTTGTTCCATAGGTACACATTCAACTATTTATATTAAATCACCTACGAAACTTAATACAATATTTAATTTATATTCTTATTGTAATTTATAAAATAAGAAAATATGCAAAAGAGAGTCGTAATTTCTACAGCAGTGGTGTCGAGGGACGCTAGTACCCTTCAGTCGGATGTGAGATTGGATTGGTCTATCCTAATCTCTGCTCTGATTGAAACTCCGGCCGTGTGTCGGCACTGAGAATCGACTGTTCGCCTTTGCGACCGGTTCTGGTCTACATGAAGGCTGGATCATCCCTTAAGCCGCTTATATGCGCACGAAAAACCCCAGAAAACGTGGCACGGCCGCTGGGCGAGTATAGAATTAGTAAAGCTCTAACCAGGCTCGTTCCCTGTGTAGAAACGGACTCCCCGTTGGCGTACGATCGCCGGCCCTATATATACGGAGCGACGAAAAAATGTTGATAGCGTGTTTCAGGATCTTCCGTCTATATTCGCAGGGTGCGATTTATATCAATGTTTCTACTTACGTATAAAATTCATTATGGAAATGTTTTTTTAGTACAAATAGGAGCATTTTTTTCTTAACCTAATCGTAATTAATGTAATAATTTTTGGGGAAATATTGGACGTAAACTTTTCTCATAAAACCTAACCTCTAATAACCTAAAATATAAGTAATTAAAAAGTAAAAATGTTAAAATTCGTCCCTTTAGATTTAAATATAAAAGTTCGCAAATATTTATTTAAAAGTTTAATCAGCGGGGATCGATCCTGATTCACTTGCGGACAACTTCAGGACGTGCGGGCAAATTATGGGCTATAACAAGGGCTGTATAAGGTATTTTTTACATACGTACTTAAAAATCAACACTGGCTTCGTATGGGACGTTATAATCGTCTACTAATAGATTCCTGTAATGATAAACTATTACTTATAATATCTTATTATACTCTTATTTGCAAATATCATTATTAAATCACATAAAACGTGTATCGATGAATTTGCAATTAATTTCAATATTATCGTATTCTTTTTTTAAATAAATGCGTTGTCGATTCACAAATAGATCTGTATCATTTAGAAAAAAAATGTTTTACTGTAAAACTAGACAAAAAGGGAGTCAAAGTTTCTACTTACAATTCATTTCAAGATTATCGTGATTTTGTAAAATAAATGCGTTGTCGATTAACTAATAGATCTGAATCATTTAGAAAAAAAAATGTTTTACTGTAAAACTAGACCAAAAGGGAGTCGTAATTTCTACATCAGTTGTGGTGAAGTGCCAATGCACCATCGTTGATCCGTGAGGCATTGCTGCCTACTCCTCGTAACGTCATCTTAAGACTTCCCGACCTGTTAGGGTTCGGGAGAATCCAACATTGATTAGCCTCCTTGAGATTTAACTCTAGTGGGGCGTTCCTCCTCGTTGCCGCGGCTGCACGCAGACCCAAACGTGAGCGCGGACTTTGTAGGTAAGATTCAGTAAAGCTCTAACCCATCACTCATTTCCTGTGTAGAAACGGACTCCCCATAAGCATATCTTATCCCGCCCTATATATACGGAGCGGAGAGAAAAAAGTTGATAGCGTGTTTTAGGAATACGGGAGCGCGTAGTGAACATTGAATTCATTGATTCAAAATAATTAACTTTGTTTCATTTTTTTTATTATAAATTTAACAGCTTTATGTAGTTTAAAGTGTATATTTTAATGTACATAAAACCATAAAAGTAGGTAGTAACTTAGAAAAATTATATATACTTTACGAAAAAAACATGTTATAAAATATTTTTAACAAAAGTTTTAAAAAAAAGTTAATATATATTTAAACAAAAAAAATAGTATGATAGCAATAGGGGTTGGGATTAGATCTCGGTCCATCTACGCAGTAGTTCTCGTGTTTAAGGGTTGAATTGTAGCCTACAGTTACATCTAAGTCGGTTTTTCGCTAATAGATGGCGTTTCAAAAGGTACTCATTACTCATACTAGAGGGCCCGTCTATAAATAGAAAATGGCGCTAAATGGTTAAATATTTTTACAACACGGTTTTCGGCGTATTGTGCAAAATAATGATTTGGATCAGCGGTCGTGAGTTCGAATCCCAAAATTGGACTATTGCCGTAAATTACATCCTAACACAAGCTTTTCCAAACTTACTTGGAATGGAAAGGGAATAATTAGTAAATTAACAAAAATCTAATAATATTAAAAAAGTATGGATAAATGGATGTTTAAAGGTCTCAATCTCCATAACGAATGAGCGGTTTCCGATGTTTGCAAAATGTAGAACATAGGCTGGAGGAATACATTTTTGCTTGCTTAGTTTTTTTCATCATAATCTACTAGTTAAACTACGTACTACTTATTGAGATGTATAAAAAACATTATAATGCTAATGAAGTTAAATTTAGCACTACATTGTGACGTCATTGGTCAGTAAACACTTGGCTGTGTTAATAAATGACGTAAATTTGATAAGAGATTTTTTGAGAATCAATTTGTCTTTTCGTCTTCTGTGATGTGACTAATTTTTAACTATAAGCATATTACAACACATTTTTGCACTGTGTAAGACCTATGTTCTAGAAATATCTAGAAATCAGTAGTAGTAGTAGTTCGACCCATGATGGATTCTATTTTCCGTAATTCCACGACTAGCGCGTATTTTTCGAGACTTCACACATATCTTTGCGTTTCTTCGCCGATATGTGCAGGCATCACGATGTTTTTCTTCACCGTAAGAGGGTCGGGTAAATATGTACATATGAAATTCGAAAAACACAGTATTTACTTTGTTTAATGGTTAAAAAAGTAAATTAATAGTATTAATCGTTTGTCAAATTTTCAAAAAAAGAAATACAAAATTAAATGAATTAAAAACACAGATAATATAATATATACAGATACCCCATCCCATACAAAGAAAATAAGCGTCCAAATTTAAATAAGCAGTACTGCTTATTTTAGTGTCAAAATATCGTGAGGAGAAAACGCCACCCAATATGCAAGATGGCGTTATTCTCAATAAACGAAATAAAAATAATTAAAATAAACGTCACGCGCCAATGTTCGGTACGGTTGACAAAAGCGGTTACATAATTAGTTTTAAAAATAATTTATTATACGATGGGCAAGGAGTTAAGGACCTTGGTTTACTTCTCAACAGCAACAAGCCATATGTCGTTGGAAAGGTCTTTGCTTATACATTATTTTTGTATAAATGTAAATTGTAGCTTATGGGGTTCTCGAGTTATTGTTAAAAATAATAGCAAAATGTACAATTTCAACTTGCTTCTACTTAGAACAGACTTACATCTATTGTACTGAAGTTTGTCAGTATTTACAGGTAATAGATAATTTTATGATACAAAAATTATTAATTGTAAAATTATAAATGGGTAGTGTTAGCTGACGGTACTTACTACGGTCACGAGTACGCGAGTCCCGATGAGGACCGACGCGGTCCGAGGTGAGAGAGAGGGATGCTCCACGGAAATAATTTTGCGATCGAGTTATAATATTATATTTAGAATGCAAAGACATTAAAATATTGAGACCGGACACCGCAATAAAAATTTCTGCTTGAATATTTTTTTCAAGATGATTACTAATAGTAAGGTCGAAGAAAAAGTAAACAGAACGTGCTATGTAACAACAAAATTGTTATATTTATTTCACTACAGTTAATTTAGCCTCAATCGTAACTAAAATCTGCCTACCGGGGACTGGAAAAGACCTCACCCATCACGTGTTTCCGTTTGATACTAGACTTTCTGACCACCGTATAATTATAATATTTTAATTTATTTTGCTTATACGTGTACATATTAATCAAATATGTCAAATATCGTCCGGTCTATTATTATAGTAGTTCTTTGTTTCTCTCAGCATATGAGTAAACTGTAAAGAAGACAAAACTTCTATGGAATTTCAAATTGGAATATCATTTTATTAGGGTTGTCACAATAGGTTGATACAAATGAAACAATGTATGTGTTAATTTCTTTCAACTCATTTCAAGTTTAAGCGTCATGTTAACCCTGGATACTACCGGTGCCCCACACACACGTACCACATACACGTACCACATACACACATTTGACAGAAGCGTAGTTCAGATAAACACCATTAGAGAGCGCAATAATTAAATTAGTACATAATTAAGAATTAATAAAATTGTACAAAGGCTTAGTGTTACGTGTTATTTGATGTTTAAAGTAATACTAAATAAAGTAAATTTTAGTTTATTTTGGTTTTCAAGTTGATAAATTGCCGCGTTCGTTTCCTAATTTCAATACTCTGCTCGTAACCCCATCTAGTGAAAATAAAATAAACTAAAAAACTTTTGTATGGAATGGAACCCCGTGATTAAAAATAAAAAATCTAACATGTCGGATAAATTGACATTTATAAAAACGGGATAGGAACTGGTCTGGAAGGTTCCGTAAGCCATTGAACAGACTTCTAGGAATCCAGCTCCGGCACGCCGAGGCCCTCGATCTTTAGCTGGAAACTGAACGGATGAGAAAAATTAAATACTAAACTTTATTCAACATACCGTTAAAATATACAATAATTATAGACATTACAAATAACTCAAATACTTTTTGTTTTACTTTCATATCGAGAATTAGTCAAATCAAATTCGGCTTTTAACAAATCGAATGGAAACTATAAAGAAGGTGTAAACAATAGGCAGAAGGCCGTGTGGAGGCTAAAATCTTTATTATATTACTAGCGATCCGCCCCGGCTTCGCACGGGTGCAAATCGGTATAATGCTACTAAATACTGCAGCGTTTGCAATGTAAGCGTTAAAAATGTGTTAATTTACAACATCATATTAAAAACCTCCAAATTATCAGTGTTACTCAGCTATATTGTGAATGTATTATACATGAAAACCTTTCTTATGAATCACTCTATCTATTAAAAACCGCATTAAAATCCGTTGCGTAGTTTTAAAGATTCAAGCATATATAGTGACAAACATAAAAAGCGTTATTGTTTTATACTATGTAAGGATAAGGAAGAGTAATTTCGTAACTTTATATTAAAAAGCTTTTGGTTACTTCTACAGTCTTAGTTTTATTTATTATTAAATCACTAAAGAGCATCCTAAATGTTAAGCGTTCTTTGATGTTCCAAGAGTAATAAGAAACATAAACCTTTGTTTTCAATATAAATCACATAATTCCTGTTCTTTGTAAACTCTTTGTTCAAAACCTCTTTGTTGACTCACGTTTTAATATTGTTTTATTAATATTAAATCATTAAGTACTAAAACTTCCTACTTAACGTAACAAAGTATTTTCTAACTTAGCTGACACTTCCTTCATCTTCTAGGATTTATTGTGTTATTCCTAGATAAAAATGGAATTTATATAATACACTAGCAACCCGCCCCGGCTTCGCACGGGTTCAATTATTGTTAGTATGGCTGTTATATACAATGTTCACAGTTTTTCTGTAGTGTATTTAGTATCAGTTTTGCACCCGTGTGAAGCCGGGGCGGGTCGCTAGTTGCGACTATAATTTGAGATTTAAACTATTCTATCTCTCAAGTTGGATCAAACTGCACATGGTGTGCGAATTTTATTGTAATCGGTTAAATGGTTTAGGAGTCCATTGAGGACAAACATTGCGACACGAGATTTATATATATTAAGATTTATGGCATAAAAATAATTAAAAGATATACTCGTAAAATAATATACAGTATTGAAAAAAACATTGTTGAAGTAGGTAATGGAGACTGACATTGTTCCTTTTAATTTATTGATTAGAAATAAAGCTTAATTAATAATGATACAGTACAAAGATGCCGCAGAAAATACCAAGAAATGCATTAGTTAGACTAATGGTCTTGATTCTGTTTATAGTGTATCTAGCTTTATTTATTGTAACTTAGAAAATACACATGATTGAGAGTCACTTGCAATAATATTTTTAACCATGTCCTACTAAAATGAAATATGAATACTTTAAGTCACATTTCAACCAATAATGATAATAAACAAAATAAAAAAAGTCTTTTAATCCATGATTTGTTTACAAAATTACAAATAATACTTAATTGATTAATATCCTAATATCATGGACCTTTCAGGTAAAGCCTCCTCCAAAAATGTCCACTTATATCTAACTAACTCTAACTAATAATGATGCAATTATTTAAAAGTAAGCCGTAACTTTTACTTCATCCAAACAGGGCAAAGTGCAGTCGGTACGAGAAACAACTAAGCTATTGTCCGCAAACTGATAAATACGATTGAAAACAATGTGACTCACGTACAAACGTATTATATAATAATGCTAATATATTTTATTATGAACACATTAAAAAGACGCCATCTTTGTTGTAGTATGTTGCGGTTTAGCTCGTAGACGTTGTATCAAGGTGGAAATAAAGGGTTTTGCAAATGATTGTACATATTTATGCGGCCGAAGGATCCCTTTCCCACATTCTTTTCCGTTCAAATGATACTCAACGATTGTGTTGCCTGCGTCTCTTGTATTGTCAGCCACTAAAGTTTGGATAAAACTATAATTAAGTAAACTATAATAATTCTAAAATAGCACTCGTTTATCGCACATTTCAATTTGATTTTCCACTGAATTTAAATAGGATAACAAAGAACGAACGAAAATGGTAAGAGGTATCAGCCTCTAATTATAATAATAATGCTATCTACAGCACCAGCTGTATAGCATATTCGATTAATTATTTACCTCCTCCGTGGTTATGTAATTTATTTTAGATGAGTGCAAAGGGAGCTAAAGAAAATCAGCGCAGGGACGGTTTAGACCGTCCTCGGGTAATGCTGAGCTGGCTCTTATTACCACACATTTTTTCTCCTTTAGTTTATTAATCTGTGTACTGGAAATAAATGTGTTTTCTTTCCTTAAAAACCTTTAACTTTTATATATTCTATGGTAAAAGTTCCAAATACTATAAAGTTTGTCCTTCAACTATTAAACTAGACTCCATGTCATCGGACTTGTTGGAAATCAGCCAAAACATTGAACTATTCAGGCCGAATAAGCACCGCGCTAACGAGATCGAAATGCATACAAACATAAGATGGAAATGTGTCAATGGGCAACTTAACTGTGATCATTAGAATTGAATGAATTTACACTACTGTCCGGTATAGTTAATTCCAGTCCAGCGATCGTAATAAACACTGGATTCACAATGGAAAATTTTAATAATACTCTGGAATACACATTTGACATAGTGCATTCCAGAATGTTATTATATTGCATTATAATCCAGCTTTGATTTCGATTGAACCGGAATAATATAAACCGGGCATTGTGGTTGCTAGTATTATGTCAACTGAAGGGCTGGCCCTACCTTAAATAAGGGGTGACTAAGGTGACTAGGCCGCGGTCGGTTGCGAGAGTGCCCCCTTGTCCCAGTCACCAAGCGATCGAGGGTTTAAGGGATTTTAGTCGGTATGACCAAACGACTGCAGGCGAATCCCACACTCCCTACGACATTGCACAGCCCGGCGTAGAGGTGCGTAAATGCATTTACCCTCGGTAAAAAAAGGGGTGACTAAGGTTTAGGTAACGACGCAGGCCAAATACAAATTGGACTTCACAATTCGAATGGTATATCGTTAACCTTATCCAAATTACGTTAAGTACCGGTTATGTTGTTCATAGTATCCGTTCTCTTAAATTACATATGGAAATCATCATTACCGACTGCCAAAGGAAATTTTACTTCGATTTTTAAACATTTATGAATTTAAACGATTACATCAATTAAAATTATTTCTTGTTTTAATGTAACTTTCTAATACTATATTAAAATGATAAATATTAACTTTCTAGTATCATGTGGTTGTTTGGTAACACTAAAAATAGGCCTACGTAAAATATGGGCATAAAGATCGGAGTCCTGTTCCTTGTTGCCTTACTACACTTGAGATTAACTAATTTCTAAGATTAACAATTTTTGTTTTTCAATGTTATGTTTATACCAAATGTATTGTTTATTTATTAACATAATACTCACAATTATTACATTAACGATATCAATATTCACTGACCTGTGGTTATTCAAAAGAAATACGCAATACAATTGATTAGTTTGTGTTCAACAATAACTATTGTATTCGTTTCTTATTGTGTACGAGACTTGCATTTATCATTCATTTTTCCTTATCAATAAAGATTATAAAACTGCGCTATAATATTTGTTTGTAAACAACTTATTGAATACTAGCGACCCGCCCCGGCTTCGCACGGGTGCAATGCTGGTACTAAATACACTACAGAATTGTTGTATATAACAGCCATACTAATCATAATTGCACCCGTGCGAAGCCGGGGCGGATCGCTAGTTATACATATAAACCTTCCTTATGAATCACTCTAGCTATTAAAAAAACCGCATCAAAATCCGTTGCATAGATTTAAAGATTCAAGCATATATAGGGACAAACATGAAAAAAGCGTTATTGTTTTATACTATGTAAGGATAAGGATAAGGATAAATAATGCGTAATATGTCATAAATGTAAAGATCAAACGCTGTCGTAAAAATATCATAAATGTCTTGATAAATATGGACTAAAAACGATAAAGTACAAAACAGTTATTTATACAAGCTTTAAATCTCAGATGTTTTATAGGATCAAAATCGCCAATCAAAATAAACTGTGTCAAATCTTTTCACAGACTTATGGCCGAATTCTGAATCGTCGCTTAAATATGTAACAGCGTCCTAAATGATAAGGCCAGGCTTAAACTCCTAGTACCGTAGATTTTTTGAAGTTTTAAGGACGACGCTTACTTAAAAAATTGTTTTAGAACTTGCCTAGCAATTTAACATCTTCTTACAAGAGAACTATTTGCAGTTTTCAATACCTACGCAATTCAAAGTATACACCAATTAGTTACATGAAAAACGTTAACAAATTGTGACAGGCATCAAAAAACATGGCGGCTCATTAATAACACTTCGGCGGGTTCAATGAACTTTTGGCGTCATACAGTCTGTAGCGTACATTCGTCAGCACTATTAATAAGTTTATTTTTTGCTGACTACAAAAAAACTATAGCGTAATTATACACCAACATGACTTGTCTATGTTCAAGGTTAATGAACCTAACCCTTGTGTTGGGCGTTCCGGTTATCAAATTGATATGGTTCCAATTGTCCGGTTATTCGGTATCCTGTGCGAGCTATAGGTCATTTTTTACTAAGTTTTGTTGAGGAAATTCTAACTAGTTTTATTTCTACATTTAAAGTTCCAATTCTAAGTACATAATTACTGCTTACTGAGAATTGCAGCAATAATTAAAAGCCGTAACCGCGTGTTTCCACTTAATTTTTTGAGAGGAATGACAAAATATTTTTATACAATATTTTGACAGTGAAAACCTATACTGTGATAGATAAAAAAAATACCACCAGCTTACGAAAAAATCGATAGTTTAAGACATTTTTATGTAATTTAAATTGTCGCATATTTAATTGAAAACAATCAATTTTAAAATAAAATACACTAATGACAGAGACGTATTCGTTAGTCGATTATAAATTAAAATACATAATAAATAAACAAGATCATTTTAATAAAATTCAATCAGTCATTTTTATCTGACTCCGTATTAAATTGAACTCACACATCATATTTTTTCTGGCTTCAAGCCACATGTATGTAATTTCATTAAAAATATTCAACTCACATAAAATTACTAATGTTAATGACCGCATGAGATGTTAATTAATCATTTTCACATAGGCTTTTGATAATTATAATTATTTCTTAATAAGATAGTGGACGGAAATTACATCATTTGCTTAATTTAAATGATTAAAATAGCACATTTTGACTTTTGAAAACAGTTTTTGATCTCTTGTCTATGTTACATTTAAAAAAAAATGAGTTTTGTCCTCGGAGTTATAAGAGTAAGTGAGAAAAATTATTTTTCCTCACTTACTCTTATTCCATAGGAATACTTTTCAATATTGCCAAATCGACTTATATAATTCTGGCCAGAAACGTACTAATTACGTTAAACATATAATTTAAAAATAAAAAACAAACAGTCGTTAACCTTTTGTTCCACTTATTGAATCACGTCGAAATGCGATTACCGTTTTACTTCAAACGGAAAAAGGTGTAAATTGCGAGCATTTTAAAATAATTTCCAACAATATATGTGCGGAATTTTTGCTAGCTTATTTAGGTTAGTTTAATTTGTCTATAATTGTTTTTTTAAAATTAATGTAGTCTGCATAAATACGCTATTAATATCATTAGTAGATTCGTATTGTTATTTGGCTAAAGTTTATTATGAAATATTTTTATTAATTTTAAATATCCACATTTTATGGTCCGTAGAATACTATGAAAATGTTAAAAAGCTGGATTATTCGACCTAGATATATGAATTGTTTATTTACTTCAAGTTTAATGTCCTTCATATCTTACTTAATAATTATAAAATTGTTGTCAATAAATGTTATTGCTTTAATATTTATCCTTATTTCGACTACCATGAAATACGAATAATTGCGCATTACGAACTGTTTGTTTTTTTTGCTAACGTTACACACAGATGTTAACCATTTGTTACAATATGTTATACTTGTATTGAGATAATTAGTTAACAAAACAAGGAAAAAACAAAAGCTAGATGATTTCTTCATGGATTTTTGAAGTAATGATAACAATTACATATTTGTTACCCTACGGCTGCTTCAGACCGATATCGCGATAAAAACAGACAAACGACGAAGCAAAATCTCTGTTTATATCACGAACTCTGTCTAATGAAGGCATAGGGTTAGAAAATCGAGTACAAAATAATTATTTGCTTATACAAAAATCTTCAATACGAAAAAATTTTGAACTACAGTCGAGTCGTATACCATAACACGTGGTTTAGGTTTTTCTAAAATCCATATTTTCTTTACTAAATATTTAAAGAAACAATTAAACATAAAAATGAATCAAAGAGATTTTAATTGGTGCATTTAACGCAATGCACTGACAGGGTCACATAAACTGGAGTGGCTATAGTTCCTCATTATGTAGTTTGACCTCAGAAAAACATACGTTCATTTCAAATGCAGCGCCCTAACGGCATTGATGCAATAGTGATGTCGATAGAATAAGATGTGATTGCATGTGTGGATGAAAACATAATTATATAAGTGAATAGCCAAAGATATATTATTCTGTAGATGGAACACTCGATGCCTAAAAGTGAGGCATTTTCTTTGACCTCCGGAGGTCAAATGTAGGGAAACCTCCCTAAGTGTTAACCTCTAAATTACATTTGCCGACATAAAAAGTCGACCGAGTGTAAC